>JABSTT010004379.1:0-21993 GCA_013339685.2 Hyalomma asiaticum | reverse complement strand
CTTCACAAAATATTGTCTTTTGATGTAAAAAATTCATTGATTGCGAATCAGCATGGGTTTCTCACTGGCCGCTCAACTGTCACTAATCTTGCCAGTTTCATGATGCAAGTCTCCACGCCCATATCGCAGAGAGGACAGGTAGACACTATTTACTGTGACCTTAGCAAAGCTTTTGACGTTGTCAGCCATTCGCTGCTTGTGGATAAACTTGCGCACTTTGATGTTGATTATTCAATTGTGAATCTACTACATAGCTATCTTCTGGATAGATCATGTTATGTTGCCGTAAATGGCCAAACATCCTTTTCCTACAAAGCTACTAGTGGGGTTCCTCAAGGGTCCGTACTGGGCCCACTCCTCTTTTTAATTTATGTTAATGATGTTTCTTCTGTCATTCGGAATTCTTCTTTCCTTTTGTATGCCGATGACATAAAGATATTTAAGGAAATTCATTCAGTTCTCGATTGTCGCTTGCTGCAATCGGATTTGTGTTCTTTCTCTGAATGGTGCAGGAGCAATAACCTCTCCCTAAATATTTCAAAAACCAAGGTAATGAGTTTCACTCGAAAAACATCTAGTGTGCCGTTTTTATATTCTGTCAATTCTGTGACGTTGTGTAAGGTTTGTGAAATCAATGATCTAGGTGTTCTTTTTGATAGCACCTTACACTTTTCTGCTCATGCTAAGCGTGTTGCTTTGCGGGGTCTGCGCACCCTAGGCTGTGTTTGGAGAATGTCTAGAGAATTCCGTTCTCCTATGTCCTTCCACAAATTCTACACTGCGATATGTCTTCCTCAACTTGAGTATGCATCTGTGATCTGGAATGGCATTTCTAATTCCAGCAGCAACGCCATTGAGCGAGTCCAGAAAAAGTTCCTGAACATCTATAACCACAGGTTCGCTAGAAATGGCCCTGATTCTTGCATTGGCACTGTTGGATCACTATCACTGCCATCACTACACTGCCGGAGGAAACGCGCTGATGTGTTATTTCTTTTCAAGCTTGTGCATGGTATCATATTCTGCCCTGTACTGCTCAAATGTCTTAATTTCCGAATTCCACGTAAGCTGACCAGAGAGAATAGACCTTTTCAAGTAACCGCCTGCCTCTGTGAACATTCGACCGTTGACAGGATACAACGTCTCTACAATGCTTACTTTTTAGAGCTCGATGTTTTTCACAGCTCCCAATCGCTGTTCTGCTCCGAGCTTTGCACTGTACTAGCATAGTGTCGTACACTGTTGATATTTTTTTTTCTTGTTTTGCCTGCGCATAGTTGTATATGGGCAATTTTATAGCGTTTTTTTTATTCCTGTTATATTATTATGAATTTTGGCCTATCTTGTTCTTTATTAGTTTTTTCTGTAGAGTCTCCTTATTGTATTGTTTCTTGTATTTTTTTTTTCTCCGTGCGCCAGTACAAAGACCTTACGGTTGTTCCTGGGCACGTTAAATAAACACTTGATTGATTAAACACTTGATTGATTATTATTATTAATACTATTATTATTTACTACACATACCATTTATTCAGGCTCAGAGATTAGCAATAAAGCTTGTCGCTGAACATTTCTGGAATCGTTAAAGATTTTGGCTTAGCATCTGCGTTAGATTTCGTTGCCTTTTTTTTCCTTGCTCACTGTTACAATTTGCCATAGATTAAGCCGGCGATTCAAGTAGATCGTACCCTTAGGAGCCAGGTTTCATTTAGACATCCCATTTAAATTACTGAACCAATTGCGGCAGCCGCGCTGACTGCATTGCGAAGACTGCTAAGCAACTGAGCTAGTCGTATCGCGTTGCTTATCAGTCTCATAACTCTGCTTTGACTTTGTTTATCGGTGTTTTAACTAGGGAAGGGGACTATGTTGGACACACACGCCAGATATTCGGTTCCCGAGTATCGTGCCTTGGAATGATGATGATGTTGTTCTTGTGCCCTCAATTCTTCACATTCTTTGCTCTTCGTCTTCTTCGTGCTTCAGCTGCAATGGCCTTATGACTCATGTTGTCAATATCGTGGTATCATGTAGCACTATCATTATCACTGCCATGTAGCAGCGGGCTGATCGAAGTGATATGGGCAGTTTATCGAGGGTAAGGGAAGGTCTTTTCTATGCAACCCGAGGGTAGGCTTTCATTGCCTCTGTCCGTGTTTCCTTTTTATCTCACTTTCGCCCGCGCTCCCACTCATTTGGCTCGCGCCTGCAGCAAGTTCCGTTGTAGTCGCCGGTACAATTAAATTATTAATTTCCCATAAATGCTTGTTTTGCAAGTGTGGTTTTGTAGCCTAGTTATGATACTCACCTGTCAAACCCGGATACCCAGGTTGGAGTCTCACCTGGCGAAGAAAAGCTCGTTTTTATTTCTTTACTTTATTTATTTATAGATGCACAAATCTGCGCACCACGACGGACAATACTGCAGAAAAACCTTGCCTCAAAGCACCTGAGCTCTTAAAACTGGCGTAGCTGCGATTTTAAACACAGTACGCGAAGGTCTTTCGGAAAGTTGGGTCTTGAAGTTTACTGAAACCGAAGTCCAAACTTACAGGAAGTCGAACCGGTCAACTTCGTCTTACTTGCAACAAAGCCCTCTCCATACGTCGGAGCAGCTGGACGCCTAAGTCCAAAAAGCTAACGCTGAATATCCATTAAGAGAATATAGGAGATAACGGCAGGGTTTTCTTTAGCGCTCGAATCATGTTGTTAATAATTATGTTACGATGTTTGGCAATTCAGCAATAACGAGGTGGACAATTCTTCAAAAAAATATTCATACCAACCAGCGCTATGCATTGCTCTTCCATTAACAGTCTCGCATCTCGTTAACAACGGTTTTGAAAGTGAACGCATGCAAAAGAGCTTTGTTGATTGAATGTGACAAGCAGGCAACGGCAACCCCAACCCGCAGTAACGAGTTTCAACACACGATGCGGCCACACTGGCAGCACGCGCAGACACCTACTCATCAGCAACGAAACTGTTATGTGGGGCTTTTTTTAAGGGCGAAGCTCCTTAAGGCGTGGGTCGTGCGTCCCCGATGTATGTAGTAGTAGTAGTAGTAGTAGTAGTAGCAGTAGTAGTAGTAGTAGTAGTAGTAGTAGTAGGTAGCCACCGGCGCGTGCCTGCCGGGAGGCACGCACGCGCCGAGGGCGAGCGCGTGGCTCCCGGCACGCGCTCGCCCGCGAGAGACAACGTTGGCGCAGGCAGCGTCTCCTAGCGAGTTTCTTGATTGAGAAATACCGACTGCTCGCGTTGGAGAAGCGTTGGAGAACCGCGAGTAGGAATTATCGGTTACCAGCATTATCGGTTACCTTGCGAACGGAGCAGGAACTATCGGTTACCTTGCATTTCAGGGACCACAAAGCAGTCATAAACAAGGGACCACGGAAACCAGCAATAAAAGTTTGATGATATTTACTCAAGTGTTTCACTTTTAATTGTGGGGCAAATTGCACGGAAGAGTTCCAAGGTTTACCGATGATTCCTTGCGGAGCTTCGCCCCACTCATCATCATTCACCCCGTGAATATGCTGTGATTTTTTTATTTCTCGTAACAGTAATGCAAATTATAAAAGAGCGTTCTTATTTTTGAATACGTTGGCTGAAAGGAGACGAGGTTTCGTAGAGCACCAGCCAAGTGCTGCTCACCTCAGCAGATCCGAGTAGAACGCGGCATAGCTGTGTAGGTTATTCAAAAACTAATCCAGCGTCACAGGCGATACGCTAACAGCTGCACACAATGAAACATTTATGTACGATCCAGCGTCAGCAGTGACAAGATCATCTCGTATTCTTAGAGGTATTTTCAACATGACAGTGCCACTAAAGCTTGTTACATTTTTAGCCGAACTTAGCCATCAACAGCAGTAAGCACTTCAACGTTAAGAGGTACGCAAGCTCAGCTTAGCCTAGGTAAAGATCTCCTTTGCTAGACAGTTACAAATGAAGCGCGGATGGAATTATGGCATAAATGATAAGTGACTTTTAGCAAAGAGGACATGACTGGTAGCCCATCGTAACATGAGTCAGAAGCTGCTAATATCAGTAATATCGCGATGCTCATCTCCCGCTATATTGGTTAGTTGTTGCATACAGTGAACGTGGTGCAACCATTGCGTTTAAGAATTAAATATTTCTATATGTCCTGGAAACAACTTAATGAGTTTAACATTACGTTGCTTTTAACAAGTAAACGAGCCCGTGACTCCTTTCATTTCGTTATATGTTCTGGGAAGTATTGAAAACTCCAACATACCAGAAAACTGAATTTACATCTCTGGAAAATGGGACATTGAAAACGCCCAAAACTCCTAGGTAACCTAATACAAACTTAGCCCTATAATTGAAAGTGCGATAGCAAAAATGAAAACAAGAAATATAAACGTCTCAGGAACTTCACGCTTCTTATAATACTTGTAAACATATTGCGAGAATTAGCGCAAGTGTAGGAATAATATGTGTATGCTCGATGTCCTTTCAGATGTGGAACAAAATAAACGTGACAATTGTTTTTCATGCATGGCAAGCTACTTTGTCGGTACAGCTTATTCATTGTCTATAGTATCCATCTATAAAGCAGTCGTATTCTCGCGAATGCCGCGCAGTCTGTTGAATTCATACTACCAGAGGTTTTCTAATAAACAGACGTGACATTTCACCGCACTCAGATAGTTGATTTCCAGGTCGATAATATAAGTGCTGGCCTTATTTTGTTTCGAACAATTAAAAGGGCCATGATTATACACCTAACAGCTCTCCTACAAAAATGAATTTCGAATTGTTTTAAGCCTGTTAGACGACTCAAAGCTCGAAAGCCTGCCAGCTTGCCAAATCGTAACATTATTTGCGCTATAACTACAGGAGAACATGTGTATATGTATGACAATGATTGACCGCTTGTAGTAACTGAAGTTGTTTACACAAGACGCGGACAAAGTGGATGGGTAATGCTGTACAACAACGACATAAGTGGATGCGCACTTACGCTACATTGACTTGTCAAGCGTTGCTGTCTTTCTGCAACGCGTAATACAGCAGTTGGGGGCACTGACAGGTGAAGCAGCAGCCGGCGGAGAAACGCCGGTGGCTACTGCTCTATTGCGCTGGAAATGATTCGTCACATGCTAATGACCCAAATAAGGCATACAATTGATTTTTAGATAAAATGATTGCTTGTTATGACAAGGGAACTAAAAAATTAGGAAACCGTGCGTTAATGCTGCGCTTTTCACAAAATTTAAAAGGTAAAATCAAATGTACCACGCTTTCATTAAAAGACGTGATGTTAATCAATTAGCCGCATTTAAGATGTATCGTAACCAAATTTCCTCAGAGTTAAGAAAAGCGAAGGAAAAATATTATGAGAAGGTTTTTTTCACGTATATATACGAATCCAAGAAAGATTTGCCTAGAAATGAAAAATTTGGCGGAAATGCTGCTTCTGAAGACTTGCGAATATCTTCGGTAAATGGTCCTCTTACAGACGATTAGGCAGTCACTGCTCCAAACACTCACTTTTATTCAATGCTGTAACATTTCTTCCTTTGAAAATCCACAAGATGTAAGACTCACTGTAACGAAACAATCTGTGCCAAAATTCTCTCCTATTATTTCCGAAGGCTCCACGTGAAGTTGAAAAGGTAATCGCTAGTTTAAAGTGCAATGCAGCTGCAGGATTTGACGGTATACTGGCATCTCCCATAAAATGTGTCGGACCTCATATCTGCAGTCCTAGCCCACATCATTAATAACATGTTCAAATGCGGAATTTTTTCAAGCAAACTTAAGATAGCCCGGGTCTCTCCAATCCACATAGGGGTTGCAGACCATTCTGTAAACAATTTCCGACCTATATCAATACTGCCGCTCGTTTCACAATATTTTGAGGCTGTTATAAACTCACGATTGGATGGATTTTGAAATAAGTATGCGATAATTAGCACATCACAATATGGATTTCAAAAAAATAAGTCATGTGAGGATGCACTCCTCAAGGTAAAACAGCAAATATACAAAATATTGAAAATCGGTTATAGACGGTCGGCTTATTCCTCGACTTGCGTAAAGCATTTGATAGTGTGAATCATGAAATACTGTTATCTAAACTTTATAACTATGGGATACGCGGTACGACATTAGATCTCATGCATAGCTACTTAACGGAGCGTTTTCAGTATGTTTCACTCAATCAGGCGACCTCTATACATCTTAATATAACGACTGGCGTTCCGCAAGGATCTATACTTGGCCCTATATTATTTAATATATACATTAATGAGCTCCCAAGCATTTCATCTATACCGAACATAGTCATTTATGCGGATGACACTATTCTTTTATTTATCAAGTTCATCCCTACAACAGATTGAAAAAGAAGTCAATTCATATTTAGATTTATTATCAGACTGTGAGAACTTAAACTGCAGATAAATGTTACCAAACCAAAGTATATAGTATTTAAACCTATAAGTGAGCCAATGCCTCTTTATATTACTGTTTTATTTAGAGGAAATCACATAGAACAAGTAACAATGTAAAAGTTTCTAGGCGTTTGGTTTCAAGAAAATCTTTGTTGGAACAATCATATCAATAAACTCTGCGATGACCTTAGCAAAGTAGTAGGCTCTATGTATAAAATTAGTAATCTTATACCAATAGGATTAAAGAAAGCAATATACTATGCCCTGTTTTATTCCAAACTTAGTTACTGTGCGTTAATCTGGGCAACAACAACTGCAAAGAACCATGAGAAATTAATAAAACTACAAAAAAGAGTAATATGAATTTTCGAAAACTACCGTGGTAGACCGCGAGATTTACCCACTCGCAACCTTTTTAATAAACACTCATTAATCCGCGCAAATCAAATTTACTATTATAGATTGCTCGTGCACATAAAAAAGCACAGGCTCCTTGTTAGTAGCATACCTATATCTTCCCCTAGATATCAATTATGCAACCAAACGAGCATGCTACCACTCATGAGAACTAACTACGGACGTCAGCAACTAGAATATCAAGTACCCTGATTGTTAAACCTCGCTGAACGTCACATAAATTTTTATGCACCGCACTTTAAGCAATTTGTAATAACCTTCCCTTAAATTCTCAGATATTTTATGAATAAAACAAACCTCACTAACTTTACAGGTATACCACTTTTCTCTATGAATATATATATATATATATATATATATATATATATATATATATATATATATATATATATATATATATACACGTGTGTGTGTGTCTCTGTGTGTGTGTGTGTGTGCCTGTGTGTGTGTATGCATGAATATATGTGTATATGCGTGTATATTATGTATATATGGATGTTTGTATATATCTTCTTCAATTGCTTCATTTACTGAAAATATTGCACATATCCTTCCTTTCACCTAATCACATCTGTGTGTATTCATTTAAATATTTTTGCCAGTTAATGTTGTTATACGCTGTTTGAATGTCTTATCGTGCCATTTTATTTAATTACTCAGAGCCTCTTTTTTGTTTGCAATGTACAAACTTTCTGTTACATTTTCCTTCCACTCCTGCTCTGGCCCTGCGTAAGGGCTGGCAGTATCTGTAAATAAATAAATAAAATAAATATTTTCGGTTTGTGTTGAAGGATGGAAATTAACTGCTTGTATAATATGCTTTGCTTTCTATGAAGTGTCAGTTTGATGTATTTTCTTTTATTTGCAGAGAAAACTACGTATGTGTATATTTATTTTATATTTATCTGGTTTTTTGGTTGTTGTATTGTGTTTCTTCTACACAGACGATGTACATGCACGCCGGATACGCATACGAGTAAGAGCCTACGGCAGGCAAATTGCCTTTAGCTCCTTACTCCTTTTTCTGTATAAGACAGAAATAAACTTTAGAATTCAAACTTGAAAGCACGCGAAGGACAAACCACGTGGCTGCGTTGTGACGTATTGCAATCGCTGCAAGCACCAGGTTGGAGCGACAGTGATACAATGTTGGCAGCCTCCAATGCATTGAGATTACCGAAGCGATCACTATCTGCTCGTGGTTTCGCGGCTGTCGTGCAAAGAATACAATCGAGCGAAGAGTCAGTCAACAAAGAACATGGTTGCTTTATTTTCACCGCTATTTATACGTTTTAGGTGGGAGAGAGAACACGTTCAAGGTAGTTTTCCGAGGGCGTGTTTGCTGTAAGCATCGTTAGCGGGCATGTGCAATAACGCTGAATTGACAGCATGTCTTTATCAAGCATGATACATGGGGGGGGGGGGAGGGGGAGTCCTTTCTGTACAGACAACAAAGTGAAAATATTAAATGGCATTGCAATGGGTTACGGAAATTGCTTAAAAGTGCTGCCATAATAGAGGCGTTGTGGCGGTCTTCCTTTCCGTGTCGATCTCCTTAATTACGCGGCGAGGTAGATGCTGGAGACGCACTCGGCGCAGACTTGGGTAAGGTCTCGCTCGGAGGGAAGGTAGTGTCGGGCGAGTCAAGGTCAGCAACCTTTCCGCGTTCTTCATCCGACGCTCGGACAACGAACCGGAGACGCAGTTGTGCTTGGCCAACGCCAGACGATGGAATGCTGATGGAAAGCCTGGCCAACGCCAGGTGCTGGAAAGCCCGGCCAACGCCAGACGATGGAAAGCATGGCCAACGCCAGATTCTGGAAAGCCTGGCCAACGGTGAGACGCTGAGGTCCACGCCCAGGTGGGAGCCCGCAGCGGCCTTGCCACGGGAACTCGGCCGCTACTCCCGCGCCCTGGTAGGCTTCCTCTTTCTACCAGGTCTCTTCCACGTCTGCTTCCTTTCTCCTCTCGGCTTCTTCCTACCCGGCGTGGAAGCTCTTTATTCGTGGATTTCGGCTGACGTAAACTCACGCGCCCCCCTGCACATCGTCGTCAAGGAGAGCTCCTGTCCACTCATTGAGTTGTCCTCTTTTTCTCCGGTTCCTTTTCATGGCGCGCAGTTCAAAATACGTGCACTTTACTCATCAGAACAAGCCCCCCTTTTATTAAGCTTTTTTTAGAAGAAAAAAAACTGCCGCTAGGTGCACGTGTTTCAGTCCACCACACAATTCACCAAGTAGTCTCAATGTCCATATACAGTGAAACACTACAAGCACGGGAGCACCAAGCAATGCACAGAAACACTCTTTGATGAATGAGAGCGAGAAATAAATTATTAGTCCAAACACTCACTATTGCAACATATTTTCATGATTGAAAATGAATTTTTTTGTTCCACATTATCATGACATGGTTTTCACGCTTAGGCGAGAAATATCATTGGCCCGAATTTGCCGCCACTTCTAAGTTATGAAAGCATTTCATGACAGCTTTTAGATTTTACTCAAGTGCAGAAGAATCGTTATTCACCTGCCAGTCGAAATCCAGGAGGAGCTACCGATATCTGAAAAGACGCCTAGGTTATTGCATCCCACGCAAGTCGGATGACCCTTTTCAATAGCCTGTAAACAAGAATCGGGGACAACTGTGAAGGTTTTAGACGAGATGCCCACCTGCACGACCACTTGAAAACACTCCAACGCCATGCAGCTTTGCAAACGAACGGTCTTGCCACTAGGCGTAGGAAATCAGTGGCCTTCGAATTCCCTCTTCATGGATCTCAACGCTTTCTTGCAACCGAAGAGCCGGCAATGCATCAAACGCCTCAGGCGAGACGCATTCTGAGCCATATGACGCCCTAGAAAACGCTGCTGACTCTATGCTCGAAGTGCCGTGCCCATCTAGCGTGCTACGATTTTGGAGGTTTTGTTCTCCCACTTTAGCTGGTGATTCTTTCCCATTTTCGACCCATCCATTTAGGCCATTGCGCTTCTGTCAGACAAGTCACCATCTGCACTCTCACCTGCGGTTAATCTGAACCTCCCTGGAGGTAAATTATTTCTATGGTCTTCGAGGACCATGCTTTCATGTATTACTACTGCTGACCGAACATCTGTAGAATTCATGGTCATCGCCCTATGCTCCTGACAACGGCATTCGCTTTTGTCACCAGGACAAACTAGCAGATCTCCTTCACTAGATATTTTCTGAGGAACCCTTTCCCCATCTACAACACTTAGCCCCTAGGGGACCCAAAGCACCCCTCAACCTTTATGCAACTTCTCTGTTCCCAGTTATCAAATCTGACATCTGCCTCACCGAGCACCCTTGAACGTATTCCAGTCTCCCTGCTGTGTACGCGGGTGCTACCTTCTACCACAGCTTCTGACTCTGTCGAAAGACTGCGGCATGGTATCATGCCTCTGCCAAAGAATGACTTCAATTCTTCCCTCAACAAAGTGTTGCCTATTGAGCAACCCTCAAACGTCTGCTCATTGGTGCTCACACACGGCGTTTTACTACGCTTCATGTTTACGATCCGCGTCTTTTACACCTCTGCGAGTTGCAGCTTTAACTGAAGCGGTTTTTGCTTTAATTCTTCAAGTTCTCTTTCAAACTCTAGTTGTTCCTGCCGTTCCTCCTCTTCTTCTAATTCCACATCCTCTCATTCATCAACCCATGCCATAAATTCTTCACCTTCCAAGCGCATAGGACGTGCCAACTCTTCAAAAACTTGACGCGATTCCGATGCACACATTTTCTTCGTGCAAAACAATAAAGTGCATAAACGATCTGGTCCAGTCGCGGACGCCAATTGTCACGGGGCGAGTGAATCAACGTGCCCTGGTGTAGGTTCGAGTGCTCTAAACCCGATGGTTTAACCGTCATCGAGAAAGGAGAGACGAGACCGTTTGTACAGGAAAAAAACAACACTCGCTATATTTGAAGAAACGGAATAAAGAGAGAAAAGGATAGAAACAAGATGAAGCATGCAAAGGAGAGGAAAAGTCAACAGAACTATGAACACGAGGAAGAAAGGTTAGAAGTGCATAAGAGTAAGTTGAAGAAAAAAATTGGCAGATCCCACGTGCAGTGGGAATCAAGGAAATGCGAAGCACGTATAAGGAACGTAAAATGGATTCGCCTTGTTGTCTCGCTATACCGAGCTTGGTACATATGATGTTAACGAAACGGCCACAAGAGCACCATGACTGTGGCTTGTAAACCATGCCGCTCATACACGCATGTCATGATTCTAACATTATGACCTGTCATTTACGTTCGTCATGCAGTCGTGTTGCGCCATAGAAATTTTGGTATACATCCCATTATGGAAACGAGTGGCGTGTAGATCATGCCGTTCATCACATGCATGTCACGATTTTCATGCTATGACCTGTCATTTATGATCGTCATGCAGTCATGTTGTCCCAAAGCAATTTTCGTATACATCCCATTAACGAAACGGCAGTATAGCGCCAGGACCATGGCATGTAAATCATGCCGGTAATGACACCCGTGTCATGATTATAATCTTATGACCTGTCATTAACATTCGCCATGCTGTCGTGTTGTGCCGAAGCAATTTTGGTATACATCCCATTAATTACACGCCCGGCATGTAAATCATGCCGCCCATGACATGCATGTTATACTTTTCATGTGATGACCAGCCATGATTTTATGTTGGTCATGCAGTCATGTTGATGCATACCAATTTTCATATACATCCCACTAACGAAACGGCCAAGAGAACACCAACACAGTGGCATGTAAATCATTTCGCTCATGACATGCATGTCATGATTTTTGTGTTATGACCTGTCATTTACGTTCACGATGCAGTCATATTGTAGCATGCCAATTTTCGTATACATCCTGTTAACGAAACGCGTGGCATGTAAATCATGTCCCTCATGACAAGGATAGCATGATTTTCATGTAGTGACCTGTCAGTCATGTTCGTCATGCAGTTGTTGTGACATAGCAATTTTCGTACACGTCCCATTACAAACGGCCAGAGAGCACTAAACCGTGAATGGGTAAATCATGCCAATCTGACATGCATGTCACGATTTTCATGCTATGACCTGTCATTTATGATCGTCATGCAGTCATGTTGTCCCAAAGCAATTTTCGTATACATCCCATTAACGAAACGGCAGTATAGCGCCAGGACCATGGCATGTAAATCATGCCGGTAATGACACCCGTGTCATGATTATAATCTTATGACCTGTCATTAACATTCGCCATGCTGTCGTGTTGTGCCGAAGCAATTTTGGTATACATCCCATTAATTACACGCCCGGCATGTAAATCATGCCGCCCATGACATGCATGTTATACTTTTCATGTGATGACCAGCCATGATTTTATGTTGGTCATGCAGTCATGTTGATGCATACCAATTTTCATATACATCCCACTAACGAAACGGCCAAGAGAGCACCAAGACCGTGGCATGTAAATCATGTCGCTCATGACGTGCATGTCATGATTTTCGTGTTATGACCTGTCATTTATGTTCAGGATGCAGTCATATTGTAGCATGCAAATTTTCGTATATATCCTGTTAACGAAACCCGTGGCATGTAAATCATGTGCCTCATGACAAGCATAGCATGATTTTCATGTAGTGACCTGTCAGTCATGTTCGTCATGCAGTCAGGTTGTGCAATACCAATTTTCGCATACATCCCATTAGCGAAATGGCCAGGAGAGCACTAAGACCGTGGAATGTAAATCATGCCAATAATGACATGCATATCATTATTTTCGTGTTATGACCTGCCATTTATGTTCGCCATGCAGTCAAGTTGTGCCATACCAATTTTCGCATACATCCCATTAGCGAAACGGCCAGGAGAGCACTTTTCGTGTTATGACCTGCCATTTCTGTTCGTCAGGTAGACATGTTGTGCCATACCAATTTTCGCATACATCCCATTAGCGAAACGGCCAGGAGAGCACTAAGACCGTGGCATGTAAATCATGCCACTCATGACATGCATATCATGATTTTCATGTTATGACCTGCCATTTATGTTCGTCAGGCAGTCATATTGTGCCATACCAATTTTCGCATACATCCCATTAGCGAAACGGCCAGGAGAGCACTAAGACCGCGGCATGTAAATCATGCCACTCATGACATGCATATCATTATTTTCGTGTTATGACCTGCCATTTATGTTCGCCAGGCAGTCATGTTCTGCCATACCAATTTTCGCATACAACCCATTAACGAAACGCCCGGCATGTAAATCATGCCGCCCATGACATGCATGTTATACTTTTCATGTTATGACCTGTCATTTATGTTGGTCATGCAGTCATGTTGTTGCATACCAATTTTCCTATACATCCCACTAACGAAACGGCCAAGAGAGCACCAAGACCGTGGCATGTAAATCATGTCGCTCATGACGTGCATGTCATGATTTTCGTGTTATGACCTGTCATTTATGTTCAGGATGCAGTCATATTGTAGCATGCAAATTTTCGTATATATCCTGTTAACGAAACCCGTGGCATGTAAATCATGTGCCTCATGACAAGCATAGCATGATTTTCATGTAGTGACCTGTCAGTCATGTTCGTCATGCAGTCAGGTTGTGCAATACCAATTTTCGCATACATCCCATTAGCGAAATGGCCAGGAAAGCACTAAGACCATGGCATGTAAATCATGCCACTCATGACATGCATGTCATGATTTTCATGTTATGACCTGCCATTTATGTTCGTCAGGCAAGCATGTTGTGCCATACCAATTTTCGCATACATCTCATTAACGAAACGGCCAGGAGAGCACTAAGACCGTGGCATGTAAACAATGTCGCTCATGATATGGATATCATGAATTTCATGTTATGACCTGTCATTTATGTTCGTCATGTAATCATGATGTGGCATACTAGTTTTCGTAAACATCCTATTAGCGAAACGGCCAGGAGAGCACAAAATCGTAGGCGGTTAGATAGATAGATAGATAGATAGATAGATAGATAGATAGATAGATAGATAGATAGATAGATAGATAGATAGATACGCTCAAACTCGCCGAACTTTGCTAAGAAATGCTTAGCATTTAAAAAGACCGTCACCGTTAAGTGGGCACACGAGAGTACACGGCGAGGTAGATGATGATGATGATGAGTGTTGTTCGGTTAGGAAAGGACGCTAATTTCTGCAGCCCATGTAGGGAGCACGGCTAAGCGTCCGTGGGGTGTAGGGGAAATGGAGTGAAAGAGATAGAGAGGAGAGAAAGGCCGTAGTGGAGGGCTCCGGAAACTTAGACCACCTGGGGTTCTTTAAGGTGCACTGACAACGCACAGTACACGGGCCTCTGGCATTTTCGCCTCCATCGAAAATGCGACCGCCGCAGCCGGGATGCAGACGCACTCGGCGCACACTTGGGTAAGGTGTTGCTCGGAGGGAAGGTAGCGTCGGGCGTGTCAAGGTCAGCAACCTTTCGGCGTTCTTCATCCGACGCTGGGACAACGAACCACAGACGCAGTTGTGCCTGGCCAACGCCAGGCGATAGAAAGCCGATGAAAAGCCTGGCCAATGCCAGATGCTGGAAAGCCTGGCCAACACCAGACGGTGAGACGCTCGGGTCCACGCCCAGGTGGGAGCCTGCAGCGTCCTTGCCACGGGAACTCGGCCGCCACTCCCGCGCCCTGGTAGGCTTCTTCGTTGTACCACGTCTCCGCCACGTCTGCTTCATTTCTTCTCCCGGCTTCTTCCTACCCAGCGGGGAAGCTTTCTTTCTTTCTTTTTTCCTTGAAGTTTGGCTCTTGCCCACTACGGGGGATTGGCCATGAAGCCGGCGGTTAATATAAAGAGGGAAAAAAATTGAGCTAAAACAAAGGAAGAATAAAGAATCGGTAACGTAAGTAAGAATGAAATGTTAGAAAAAGATAGGCTATTTATAATAGAAATGAACTATAATAAAATAATTTGAGGTTTAATCAACTAGTGGAAGCAATTTCGAGGTACGAAGATTTGGATTGAATGATGATTAGCAATGAATTCTTTTTGTGTCACGAAGGAAATTGCACATGGCTAAGCAGACGTTCCTGTTGCTATAACCTAGTGAGGACGCTCCAATGGAGAGAATGTTCTGAGAATTTAGGGGAATGTTTAAATTCCTGAATAAAATTTCGAAATTCCTTTTTCTCTGACTACTATAGCGCTGACAGGTAATTAAGAAGTGATCAATGTTTTCAGGCTCTCGACAACAACAGCATAGCGGAGATGGCACCAGACCACACCTGTGTAAATAAAAGCTCAATGGACGGATACGACAGCGAAATTTTGTTATTGCCACTTCCAGTTTACGAGAGGGACACCACTTATTATCCCAAACAAAAGAAAGATGTCCATATTCTTCAATTGGTAACTTCATTTTTAAAGAATCTTGAACTAAAGAGTACTTTCGGAATCTCGACAAAGTAACGAAGGCAGTAGTAGGCACCACGGACATTACCGGCCCATCTAGGGACCACCGCGCGAGAACATCAGCCATCTCGTTTATAAATATGCCACGATGGCCCGGCACCCACACCAATCGCACTTCACGCACGTGGGGAGGAATTAATGATATGAATGTGTTTAGAACAGAAGACTTGGAAGGAGAAGCTGAAGCGAGGGATGTGCATACCGAAAGCGAATCAGTCACTATAACAACTGCCGAATTTTGTACAGGAAGTTTGCGAATGGCTAAAAGAATGGCTAAGAGCTCTGCTTCAAATATAGGAGTATAATCCGGGAGGCGCAAGGTATATGACCAGGAGGAAGTCTCTGAAAAAATGCCCACCCCCGCTTTCTCCTCACGCATGGATGCATCCGTCGCAATTATATTATCAATTCCCAATTGACATAAATGATCTTCTAATAAGCCTATTAAATATCTGGAAGGTAGGAGTTTGGCATTAGAAGGGAATATATTATCCAATTCAATTTTAGCATTGGCCAATGGTTTATCCGTTGAGACGATATCGCAAATGTTAACATCTAAAGCCTCTAGTTGATTCTGCACAAACAAAACTTGAGGTCTGTATATGCGAGACCAAGGCTCATGAAAAAATGTTAACGCTTCAGTGCAGAATACGATGTGTGATCGCCTCTGTGCAGACGCATAAATTTGCAAATATGTTTTGACAGTGAGGATACGGAATCTGCAAGCTAACGTGGGGATACGGGCTTCTTGGTACAGAACATGATTTGCAATAAATTTTGGTACCTTGAGACAACTCCGAAGAGCCTCTCGCTCTAAAAGAACCAAAGGATTAATCTTGTATGCCGGACCACCAGAGTATAAAATGCAACCAAATTCTAGAATCGGACGAACATACATACGGTATATCATAAGAAGAGTGTCTCTGCGTAACCCAGAGGGGTGCTGGCCAAGTCTGCGTATCATCCCAAGAGCCCGAGTAGCCTTACATTTAATGTGCTCAATATGGTGGCGCCAACTCAGTTTATGATCATAAAACACACCTAAATGCTTCATGCACTCTATTTGAGGGATTATTTCCTGGTGATACTGAAGGGAAATGTTTACTGGATCATTCAAAGGAAAAACAATAACAGAACTTTTACTAACATTTAAAGTCATGCTAATTTGAGTAAACCATAACTCTAGTCTTCCTAAATAAGCTTGTAAGATTGCATGCAATGAGTGAATATCACCAGCAGACGCGAAGAACCCAATGTCGTCTGCATATACATACACTTGAATGTTATTGTCTAATGGTATTGAGCTTAACAGAACGTTAAATAATACAGGAGATCAAACAGAACCTTGAGGGACTCCTCGGGACTGATTATATTTCAGTGAGGATAATCCACGCTGGGAACAATAAAACTTTCTATTATTTAAAAACTCATACAACCAGTTAATAATATAGCTCGGGAAATTCAAGCTTTTTAATGAATTGAGAAGGATGACATGCTCGACACTGTCGTATGCCTTAGCTAAATCTAGAGTTACCAGTGCTGCATATTGTCGCCTGTGACGAGCAAGCTTAATTCGTCCCTCTGACGACGCCAGATGTTTTCTAAAAGCAAAACGAAAAGACGCCAGATGTTTCTAAAGCAAAACGAAAAGACGCCAGCTACTTAACGAAAGACGCCAGGTGTTTTCTAAAGCAATGGTTTTATATTCAAAACCATATCGCGATACAGGTTTGTCAATCGTTTCACGTCAATTTTATCGGGCGAATTAACGGAAGAAATTTCACGGTGTAACCGATGATTACTTCCAGGAGCTTCGCCCAATCTCATCATCATTCACCTCGTGGATCTGCCGTCAATTTTTTTCTTCAGTTCCTTTTCATGGCGCGCACTTCATATTACGTGCACTTTACTCATCACAGTCCCCCACTTCCCGCGCTGATGTCTATATCCTGCAAGTTTTGTTATTATGAAGGTTGTACTATAGCCGGTATCCTTTTTTGTTCGCTATAGTAGGCTTTTATTATTGTCTTTTAAAACACAGCGCTTCTGTTCCCTCCGTCTCTTCGTCCTCGTATTCCAAGACATGTTTTTGTTCAACGAGTTTCGTACGTCATTATAAGTACAAGAACTTTATACCCTTCTCCGTTAACCCATGCTTCACGGCTTAATTACACGTCAGGAAGGCCTTCCTGAAGCATTTAATTTGTCCTCGTTGCGAAGCTTTCAATTTATGGATGCCACTGTTCAATAGGCTGCTAGAAGGTTGACAAATAAATAGAAAAGCTGTTATGGGCATATAAAAGGCCTTTACAGTTTCCCTGCTAAGCTTTGAATGGGGCCGGAAAACAACAATGGTTTTGTTGATGTTGGATTTGCGCTGGGAAGTAGATGGAAATATATGAGGAAGAAAAATGTGCGACATAACTTTTTTTGGTGTTTCTATGCCCTGTTTTGATTGGTGAAAGTGACATATTTTGGAGAGTAAATTTTAGTTCCGAGCGTTCGCTTCACCGTTCGACATTTTACTATTTTTTTTCTTCCTGTCTTAAACATTACGCTGCCGGCACGATATCTCTCTACATGGCGGACAAAACAAATACCGCAGCCAAGCCGAGTACTTAAGTCCAGTATGTATGTAAGAAGAAAAGGAGACATGTATCTCCGTAATGCTCCGCTGACAGTGCCGTTCCCTGTTATGCCAATGTATTGACACGACCCGACTTCAAACTACGCGCCCTGGCTGTTTCTGAAGCCCTGCCACTCATCTGCGGCCTACGTGCAAAGCAGAGCAACAGCGTTGCTCGTAGCACGTGCGTGCTGAGAAGCCGCGCGCCTTTCGAGAGGGAAAAGGAAAAAGAAGACAAGACACACAGCTCGTGCAGACGGGGTTCTCGACAGAGACTTGGCAGACGCTGGCTGAACCGTTTTCTTGCTGGACACAAGTTCGTCCAATTTCACTTAATTTATTAAAGAGTTTCCTTAAACTGGGTGTTACAATATTATGGGGCATATGTCATGGGCCATGCGTTGCGAGAACCAAGATCAACATGGAATGGACAGGGCGCCTTTTAACCATAAATGCTCTTGCAAAAAACATTTTAAGGCTTTTCGTCCGTCTTACGCGCAACGCTAATACTCTCACTGGAGAGGGAGTGACTTCACGCTCATAGGATAAACAGGGAAGCTAATGCGTTTGCGGCCCCTGTACACATTGCATTAGTGCTACAACTGAATAAGTATGCTTTCCCGCATTATCATTGAGGCAGGAACATTACGGGCTCTATTGAGGTTTTGGTAGTTCTAAACGAAGAATATTAAATCTTACCACTGCTGTAGCTCATGGTCTTGTAAGAATTTGGCCAGTGTTCTGCCTAGAAGCTGTCTTTCCGTGAGATTTAGTTCAATAGAATTTATCGTATATAGGAATATTGTGCTTGATGTACTAAACGCAACAATGAGCCGGTTTTCGTCAAAGAGGCGCATAGAGAATATTTAATTCTTGAAAATTGGGCGACAAAAAGGTGTCGGGACCTGTACCATTGCGCCCACGGCAAGCGGCGTTGTGCAAAGGCACCAGATAAAGGCAATGATTTCCTCCGCGTTTGTGGCTCACGCAGTAGCGATATTCGTGCTGTTGTGATAATCATCGCGATTTCTAAGACCATTGATTCGTGTAAGTATAAAATGTTAAACCAAACACTATTTCACTACATTGTACCAAAGAACTTAGTAAAATATTGCCATGTTTCGTACATTATGCAGAAGGACTTTTTTCCTTCCAGTGCAGAATATTTATGGCCACCATTTTCAAGAACCCTTATTTTTAGGTGCTCCTCTGCAGATCAGTTTCTTACTTTAGAAACACGCATATACTTCTTATGCAGACACTTGTTTTCGGTTAAAGCTCGATCGCGACAAAGAGATCGAGAGCCCGGTTATCGCCTTGGCTTCATTGCAAAACGCTGGCGTGTTGTGTGTAAGGCATTCGATACAAGAATAGTGGCTTTTCTTGTGTGAACAAAATGGTAATTTTCAAGGGAGGCACGCATCAATCTCGATCATGGAGATCCCCTTTCTTCTACTTCTTCTTTATTTCTTTTTTTTTGCAATACAGCCTTTAGCCACGTAAGTTTCTATGTCATTGCGTGAGGCTTTAGGTTCACAAGAAAGTATCACATTGTCTCGGTTATCTCGAACCACGGTTTAATGCTATCGTCAGCTCCTGCGCGTACGCCGTTCCACTTATTTTGCCTTTCTGGCATACATTGATTATCACTTAGGTTTGCAACATCTCGCTTGTAAGGCACACAAAAAAAACGTATTTTCCTGTGGCACTGTCAACAAAAGCTAAAATGCACACAAACGAGAAAGAAAACAGCCCTAAAAGCATAGATTTGTGCCGGCGCTTTACTCCGATTTGCTGATTAGCATATGATAGATGCATACAGCTCCTGAAGTTCCTGCATAGACAAACAAGGCGAATAAACAAACACCATCAGCCGTTTTTAGGTGCACTGCAGGACGAAGCCATTTCTCAATGATGCCAAATTCGTCACTTCCCGGGCGACCACTCTCCGCGGTGTCACAGGGCTGAAGGTTTGAGTGAGGGCCACAGTTGAATTGGGATGCCGTCTGCAATGTGTTTGCAGAGGGCAGCCTCCTTCAGTCCTTGTCCAAGAATAAGTCGTAAGTAGGCAGCAGAAGGACTATCCCTTTTCCCTCATGCTTCGCTATGCCACTTAAAAAAATCCTAAAGGAATCCCTGGCAGCCACGTACGACATAACTTTGACTAAACAACGGCAATGAATCATTTTTGTCAGACCAATTTGTATTGCATAACTAGAGTGATGCCCACTGCGCGCCATGCTAGTTTCACCAACAGCCTCTCTCTGTGTTTACTACCCACCCGTTCCTGTGGCTGTGCGAGTGAGGAATGCGGCTGCTACATTTCACGATGTGGGCTTGGTTCCGTGTCACTGCGGCCGTCTTACCGTGATGGTGGGATGCGAGAAAAGCCGCGTGCTTAGCTGTGGGTGCACGCAAATGTGTTGGAGGTACTCTAACTTAATATGTGCGGTACGACACCATGCATGCCGCGTGCAATATGAAAGTCCCGCTGTTTTAGCGCTGGAAAAATTGATTACTGCGCCATAGCGCGATACACAAAAGAGATGTTTGTCTCCCCATTTTTACGCTGTGCTTGCGCAGGAGTCTTTTGGAGGATTTCTTGCATCTCACAAGGTAACTTATCTTGACAACGACATAGCGAGCACTGAAGCGGAAAATGAAAGGTGTATTGTTAACGAACAAGAAGAGAGCGGAGTGGGACAGGGAAGAAACTCGTGGTAATCACATGCTAGTAGAAATCAAGAACAAGTGGGCGTGGGCAGGGTATGTAACGCGAAGGTTAAGTAGCCGTTGGTCATAAGGGTAACACACTGGGTGCATAGAGAAGGGAAGCGTGGCAGAGGGCAGCAGAAAGTGGCTAGACCCGATTCAAAAGGTTTGCGGGGATAACGTGGCCGCAGGTAGCACGCAAACGGCATAAGTGGAGACCCATGAGAGATGTATTTGCCTTGCATTTAGCGTAGACTGGGTGATGATCATGATTACTTTGTTCTTGATGATGATGATGATGATGATGATGATGGTTGTGGTGGTGGTGGTAAAGTTATAGGCAAATCGCGTCGGATGGTACGGAGACGACGTTTCGTCCATTGATTGGTGCGCCTGGAAAGCCATGAACACAGCTGTACAAGGTTTCGTAATTGCTTCAAATAGCGCGAAGAGGCGCACATAGCAAGGAGGCAGCAGTACACGGAAACAAGCAATTTTTTCTTCAAGCCCAATATTATCTTTTGCCCCCTATCAAGCAAACATCCGTGAATTCGCCGGGCGTTAGATTAGAATAAGTCGCCAAGAAAGCAAACAAGCTTGCATAAATGCAGGCACTGAGCCCGACTAGTCTTTTAGAGAAAAATAACACGCTCGTGTCTAGAAATAAGACTGGCGCCATGCGGGTACTTGTAGACTCTGTGCTGCGCTCTGCGACACTGACGTTAGAGAAGTTCGGCTCCTCATGGCCCTTCACGTAATGGGTGCCAGTGATGTCACTGAATCTTGAATACTAACCGCCTTAAGGCGGGCACTGGACAGCCCCTTGTGGCGTCTTTCGCAAGAATCTCTCTTATACTTCATAATATGCCTTGTAAGCCTCAAACAAGGTAAAGTATACCGTCTGTCAACAATCGTGACACGGTGTAAGGGTGAAACGTGGCCGCATGCCTTGTATGAATTCAATAAATGTTGCGATAAAGAACTGCATTCCTGTTTCCTTGATGTGGTGTGAAAATTGCCTTTCCTTAAAGGGCAACTCCGGCGGTTTTTTCACCATGTTCCAATATCAATGCTTTCCCATGGTACTTATAGTCCAGTAACCGGCGGGGTGGTTCAGTTTGCTCAGAAACGTACCAATAATTTTAAATAAGCAATTGAAAGTCGTCTTCAAACCGAAACCGAAACGGGTAGATGCTTCGTGCAGCGCGTGTGGTGACGTCACAACCTTCCCTTCACCAGAAATATGGAACTGGCGCCAAATGGCAGTGGCGAGGTCATTCGATGATATATGGAGTTATGCCAGCTTTTCTGATAATGACAGCGACGATTTGAGCGCTGAAGGACCGC
>JABSTT010004378.1:0-23158 GCA_013339685.2 Hyalomma asiaticum | reverse complement strand
CCGCCGAAACAGCTTCGCTAGTTTTGATTCCACCATTTAACGGTTGCCTTAAAGCAAACATTCTAAGGTGAAGTTGTAGAGCACGTAAATTTGTGTGCAGGCAATGTATTTTACTAAATAAAGAGATGGTTTATCACTTTTCTGTTCTTTTGAGAACGTGCGCGATACTTGAGAAAAGTCTCACGCGTCCAGGCACTCACGCACAGTAACATCTCCCTCCTCGCATATCCTACGAACGAACTATCTATATTGCCAGAGCGCACCCATAAACAAGCCGATAGGCAAAATTTGTACCCACATGTTATCGTGTTCTCTTGCAGCCTGTGTAGTACCCCAATGTCTGTGCACCATCATATTACATCATATCATGTTTGAGAGTGCAAATGTTGCGTCGCGCAACCGCCTCATCACGTGGAACTTTCGCAAATCTCTCGAGCTTTCTTAGAAGCCTGCAAATAGTCAAAACCTTTCGTCTATTCTAAAAAGAACGCGGCATCCGGAAACAAATTTACGTCACCAATAATGCAAGAGTTTAAAAGTTGGTTAAACAAAAATAATTATTAGCTGTGCTTGTCGAAAAAGTAGTGTTAGATGGCATTACATTAGCAGACAATGCCCATATTTTTGCACCCTTAGGAAATGCTCATGGGCTTTTACAAACGCTGTTGCAAGTTAATATCTTGTATAAATGATGTTGGCATTGTGCGGATGAAGATGTATCTCTCTAGCGTTTGAGCTCGTACACATGTATGTACCGCGGGACAAACTGTGAGGTAGTCTGCCTAACAGCGCCCCCTGTTCGGTTTGCCAGGTCCGCAGGATATCGCGCAATTTACTATACCCACGTCATATCAAGGTAAAGGGATCGAGGCACCCATTTTTATCAAGCTGAACCATATGACGCAATCATGTAATGACACCAAGAAAAACACTGAGTGTGCTATAAATTTGAACTCAAGTGCAAGCTTGGTGCGCAAAAAGGGAAATTAAAGATGGTAAAATAAGTACTTGCCACCAGTAGGAACCGAACGTAGCTCCTTGGCATTGTGTTCGGTGCCCCGGCTTCCTCAGTTGACTATTACAGCTCGGCAAGTATATTTGATAATCACTTTACCAGGAACATTTTAAAGAAGTGATGTTACGCACTCGAATGCTGCACACCGGTTTTGTGCTTCCATTGTGTAACAGGTCCAGTAGTTACTGTGCTTCACGGCGGACTCAGAAGACACGCATTCTAATTCGGCCGTGGCAGTCGCATTTTCGATGGAGGCGAAGATTCGAGAGGCCCGTGCTCTGTGCGTTGTCAGTGCACGTGGAGCATTTCGTAGTCCTCAACTACAGTGTTCTACTTTGTACTTTATCACTTTCATTCCACGACCCCTTGGACGCTGAGTCTTGCTCCCCCTGATAAGGGCTGAATAAACCAGAGTCTCTTGCTTAACCAATGTCAATTATTATAAAAAGTGGGTTAACGTATTCATACTTTGTTTCGCTTCAACTTACATTGCATATTAGAACCATGCATTATGTTTGACTTACACAACCCTCTGTTTGTTGTAAATGTGCCCTATGTGGGTTCACGTGAGCGCCACCGATCATAAGTTGAATGGCGTTCTACGAACGGCACCTGCTTGATCGGATCCGTCCTTTACGTACTGACTGCGGTTGAAGATCAATGTTTTCACTTCTCGCAGAGCTCTTATCGGTGAGCTGCTTTCATCTGCTCCTGCATTTGCGGTGGATCACGTAAACCGGTATCAAATGTCCTACATCGTGCGTCAATGCGAACGTCGGCCGCAGAACGTGAAGGATTCCTATTTCCCAAGGCTCCGGGACAAAGGACTTCAAGGGGCCCTCGTGTTTCCAGGTATTGAAGCCGTAAAATTATAAAAAAACGACAAACCATGAAGGCATATCGAAATGCCTCATTTTATTTCCTCGTATACAAGAGGTAAATCACATATGCAGTCCTTTATTTCGGAGTGCTATTATAATCCTTTTATGCATTATGCCCTCGAAGGCAGCCTCAAAACCCCATTATTACACTTTATTGAGCTATACAAACGGAAACATGCCACCAGCACAACATTATAGGAAGATGCGTGTAGCAGAAAACCTCTCAGCAGTAAATGATTTCTGTAACAGTTAGCGCTCTACACTTCTGCATGCCAAGAGAGGGGAAGCGTAGTCGAGGACGACAGAAAAAGATGGGGTGACGAAGAAGGTAGCAGGCAGCACTTTGAATCAGCTTGCCCACGACAGGAAAGGATGGAAAGCTCTGTGATAGGCCTTCGTCCTGCACTGGACGTGAGATAGTCTGCTGCTGATGAAGGCGACTTCACTAACATTAATGCATTTCACACGGAGGGCCTGTATAAGTCAGCCGGGGATTATCAAGCGAAGGTTCGGCGAGTGAAAGTGATCTTGGAAGGCGAGATTATGTGCAAATATTAAATGACCAGAGCATAAAGATCCGTTCCAACTGCAGCCTGGCGTATTTTACGGCGCAGATACGTTGAACCCATCACGCTATCAATTCTACTGTATTTGCTGTAGTGCTCCGCCGATACCACCTGGACAAAATTTCCTCAAACACGTCATTTGTAGTCTGATACCTTCTTAGAAAAAGATGCACAGCGTGTTAACGGACAAGTAATTGTTTAGCACTTAGCACACCGAGACCACGGGTGTTAGCAGGGGAATCTCAGATAGGAATCACCACCAGAGCTTTCGTTCTGGCAATTACAACGTTCGTAATCATCAAGAAGCAGCAATGTGTCAACGGCTGTTCATCATGAACAGATTGTCCATCAGCCTGTCCAGCCTGTTCAAGAAGTGGAGCTTTTGATAATACGCGGAAAGTTCTTTTAGAGCTAAAACTCGGTTACACCCAATGACGGGTCATTGCTGTGGCCGCGTCGTCTCGAGCCGCCAAGGGCCCTAGCGATATTGAGGACGTCCTGCCACGTGATGCGCAGCTCTACCACGCGACTAGGCGAGGGTATAACGGCTGCTTCGCCGTCGCTTCATAGAGAAACTTACGTAAAGAGTGGCCGGTCGAGCCGTTTCGCGGCCGAGTAAGTAACGCCGTGACGAGCCGACAGGTAGCCTGTCAGTTCCTATTTCCACTTCACTTCAAATATTTACTGCTTATCATACATCCAAGGGGGCATGTCGAAGCGTTATATTGTAGCGAAACGTCGGGGCCGTGAATGTTAGACGCATCGGAAGGTCAGGAAGACGAAGAGGCGTGGGAGCCACTCCGCGCAGGCAAGGGATGAGGAGTCGACACGGTGAATTGGGAAAGCACTCATTGGGGGGTTTATTTAGCTAAGACATCTTGAAGTTGTAAAACACACAGGGCAAAGATTATAAAACACAGAAAATGGCATCATACCCCGTCGGCCTGCCGGACTGCTCCCTGGTGATGCCGAGCGTCATGGTCCCCGAGTTCGCTCTCCCTAAAAAGGCCAGTGTCGCCGCTTAAATAACACTTTTTCAGCATCCACGGCGACGCGGACGGCTCGAACCACCACCGCCTCCCACCAATAGGAAACCGCCTTACACGGACAAGTCAGGCAGGTCGACGGTAACGATGTTATACGAGCTTCTACGATCGCGTGCATCCGGCCTCGCCACAAAACCAACACAAACAACGCTTTCCAGAAACTGGCCGCGGCGCGCACAAATGCCCCTCATCCTCGGCGTCCCGTCTCCCGAATGCTCCCTGCGGTGTGCGGGCTCGTTTAGTAGAGCACCCTTGTACAAAAGTAGCCGGAAAAGAAGAAAATAACAAGAAAACATTCTACGCGACGCGGTTCTCGCGACACCTCCCCCCTACGAAAAAGAGTGACCCACTCGTTTTACTTGCAACCCACGAAAAAAGAAGTACGAGAAAAAAAAAACAATTTTACATACAACAGTTATGGGAGGTACTCGTTTCAGAAAAGTTATACATCTAAAAGGTGGAAAACTTAAAACAACAAATGGAGAATCGCGAGACTGAAAATCACTAAAGTTCACTCGCTGGCACTGTAATACAAGTCAGTATCAGTGTCGTAAGCGGCGGCATTTCGTTGTCCGTTGTTGCCGCTTGAAAAGGTCTTCCAGTCGCTGTAAAGTTCAGTTTCAGAGTCTGAGCTTTCGCGCTGTCTCACTTTATCACTGGTCCCTGATTCGCACACACCATGACGCAAACGAAGTTCTCGGTCCGCTCGCGAACCACACTCGCGCACATCACCATTGACGTCGCACTCGCGCACAACACTGGGGTGTAATTCGTGGACATCACTCCCGGCACTGCGCTCGCGCACTTCACCCTGATGGAATTCGCGGTCATCACTGCACTCGCGCACATCACCACCTGGATCTCGCACCTCGTGATCGGCAGCGGACTCATCGTCCGCGTCGTCGGCATCGTAGCTGCGCTTGTTCTTTTCTTGCTGGCGCCTTTCCCGTTCATTGACTAATTTTCGAGCCTGCCGCTGCCGGCGAGCCACTTTCATCGCATCCAGGGTGTAGTCGCATCCACGTTGTGCGCCCGACCCGATATTTACCGGTAGCGACTGCTGAAACGGTCGACCTACAGCCGGGATTGGTTGGAGGGAACCGGCCGGCTTCCCCGGCGGTTGCTTTTGCGTCTGGCAGTCAGGGCAGGAGAGAACGTACTTGCTGACGTATGCGAACATCTTCGGCCAGAAATATCGGTAACGCAACTTCTCCCATGTACGCTTGACACCCAAGTGGCCTGCCGTACAGTCGTCATGGCAGTGCCTTAATATCTCAGACCTCAAGCACTTGGGGACAACGAGAGCCGCGCGATCTTTCTCAAAGCCTTTCGCCCTCCGATACAGTACACCGTCGATTAACCGAAAACTCCGTGCCGTTCTTTTGGTATTCCTGACAACGGGCGCACTCGGTTCTTCGAGGTGCTGTACAACAGCTCTAATCCATGGGTCTGCCCTCTGCTTCTTTCCAACATCCGCCTGACCCAAAACCAGCAACGGTAAAAGGATTTCTTCGCTTACTGGTACGCGGTCGTGAGGAAGGCGGAAAAGCGTGTCGGCATTTCCATTCTTAAGGTCAGGGCGGTGTCGCAACGTTATTGTACCATTGGCTCGTGTGGGGACTGCGTGAAGCTGGCTTTCCGACAATGTGCCGATGGGACGGCCGGGCTGGCCCCTTAGGCCCGGCCGTTCTCGTTTCCCGAAGGGTTACGCTGGCTATCGTGATTGCCAAGAGACTCCGCATGATCATTTCTGTCGTCCCGGAAGCGCTGCCAGCACTGTCGTGCTTCGTGGCCGATGCGGCTGCAAATCTGGCATCGGGGACGCCCGTCGTTGGCACGGGACGTTCTCGGTGGCCAAGGCACTGGGGGGCGACGCATCTCGTCTTCAATGCTTTTTAGCCGGTCAGACAGTAAGACGATGGAGTCTGCAATCGTCTTCAAGTCTCCCTCGCGGTCGGCAGTCTCCCGCTGGCAACGCAGTTCAGCTGCGACGCACGTGGCGACACATGTAGGAGTAGGCTGCACTGCCGCGGCGGCGGATGCCATCCTACCGGAGGCGCGGTGTTTTGCATCCACGACTGCAATCCAGTAGGATAGTGGTAGTCAATCGCCGGGGACCCCGACAATACGGCTCATCAAGACTGCGTAATTTATGCGCTGGTAAAATTCGGAGGAATCGGCGCAAGTTTCCGGGTTTGCGATTATCACTTTTTCTTGCACATCCGACGCAGACCGCGCATAAGGTGCCGCAACCGGTCTCTTCTGACATAGACGGGTTGGCTCTTGCACAAAGTTGTACGACGCCATAGTAGTACTGCTACTGGAGTTTCGGACGCAGCTGTGTCCGGTTTGTAGCCGCAAATGGGCGATCTCGACTGAGTGACGGCTAGTAAATGACGTTTTCAATAACGTCGCGCCATTGTTCCCCGTGAATTAGGGGCACCCGTTAGAATCTGAGTAGTGTGCCACTTCTTTGCATCGCCGTCTAAAGCCAAATATAAAAATTTAACTTTCGTGGCTTGGTCCCAGTTGTTCAGCGACGCGACATGTTCGTAGCAAAGTAGCCACTCGGAAACAGATTCCTCTGGCGCGCCTCTAAAGACTGGCGGTCCGACGAAAGGTATTGCTTGGGGGTTAGCCATAGCAGAGAGAAAGGAAGGGGGTTCCGTCATAGTGGAGCAGTCCGAAGTAGTTTTCTGATGCTTGTTGACTCGGGGCATAGCTTTAGAGCGGGAATATCGCTACCGAGCAACCTCCACCACTTTGTAGCGAAACGTCGGGGCCGTGAATGTTAGACGCATCGGAAGGTCAGGAAGACGAAGAGGCGTGGGAGCCACTCCGCGCAGGCAAGGGATGAGGAGTCGACACGGTGAATTGGGAAAGCACTCATTGGGGGGTTTATTTAGCTAAGACATCTTGAAGTTGTAAAACACACAGGGCAAAGATTATAAAACACAGAAAATGGCATCATACCCCGTCGGCCTGCCGGACTGCTCCCTGGTGATGCCGAGCGTCATGGTCCCCGAGTTCGCTCTCCCTAAAAAAGGCCAGTGTCGCCGCTTAAATAACACTTTTTCAGCATCCACGGCGACGCGGACGGCTCGAACCACCACCGCCTCCCACCAATAGGAAACCGCCTTACACGGACAAGTCAGGCAGGTCGACGGTAACGATGTTATACGAGCTTCTACGATCGCGTGCATCCGGCCTCGCCACAAAACCAACACAAACAACGCTTTCCAGAAACTGGCCGCGGCGCGCACAAATGCCCCTCATCCTCGGCGTCCCGTCTCCCGGAATGCTCCCTGCGGTGTGCGGGCTCGTTTAGTAGAGCACCCTTGTACAAAAGTAGCCGGAAAAGAAGAAAATAACAAGAAAACATTCTACGCGACGCGGTTCTCGCGACAATATCACCGTTGTGTTATGCTGCGCGCGTCATGTGCCGCTGGTTACGCCCACCTCGCTGCAATTCCTAACGCTTCGCCTTACATTTGCGGTAAGTTGTTATTGTTTTTCGACAGACCGGTTCTTCCGTTAAACACGCTGTTAACAATGTATTTTTTTATTCAGGAATGCGCATTTTGCGCATTTAACTGAAGTGTACTGCTATCGACCATGGGTGGTTCTTATGATGGGAAGACCTTACGTGCCTGCATTTCGATGGAAGCAGATGTCTAGGCCTGTGTACTGCGCGATGTCAGCGCATGTTAAATAACCCCAGATGGTCGAAGTTTCCAGAGCGCTACATTATGCCGTCTCTCATAATCACACAGTTGTTTTGGTACGTAAAACGCCAGAAATCAATGGGGACCATTCGTGCCGTCTTTTCACCCTTGATGCTGTCGAACCTTTGACAACCATATTGTGTCACTCCACTGATGTTTTATGGCAAGAATGCATAGCGGGCGTACGGATTTCCTCTTGTTTACTTCGCGTCCCCTCTCCGCATGTAGTTCTTGTTCTCTTTAATATGATGCGTATCATGAAGTGTGTCCTTAAGGTTTTTTGCTGTGGAGTTCGCATGCAATTAAGAAAATAATTGTTTATGGAACTAATAATCCCTATTAAGTGGAATTGCGAAAATTGCTCCAGAAAGGCCGAAAAAAGCAATAGAAAGAACCCCCATTCCATCAGTTCGTTCAAATTTGTATTTCTATGTACGGCGTCGTGAATCAAACAGTCAAGCTCGTCCGCTGAAGACAACGTAGTTGAAAGTTTCAAGAGACAACGCCAAGAACACAATACAACAGCTAGACCACCGGCCCGTACGGGAATGTCCGCTTTTTTATGGAAGTTACAGAAGACTCATTCTGTATGGGCGATTGGTAGGCTCAGCCTCCAACTGTCACATTCCCAACACAACGCGAAGTAATTCACTCAGTGTGGGCTGAATACCACCTTTCACTACTAGCGCGTCGCCTGATCTGCTGCGGAAAGTCATCGCGATCGGTGCTGGCCGCTGATGTACCATGTGACCAGACGACCATATGACGGCTACATCACCGTCACTTGGTTGCTCTGTATCAATCCATCGAATAGACTTATGTCGATGGTAGGCGGGCAAACATGAAGTAGGGACAAAAATGGCGCGCTTAAGGAATGCGGCTGTGATTAGCACGCCATAGGGATGACAGACATATGTTTCGCTCGTTATTGGCGAGGAAGAACTAAACGTCACCCAATTTTTTTCACTCGAGAGTCCATTTAGTGATAGCTAGCGTGGCGAATAATTTTATCCGCAATGAAAGTGCTGACAGGACCGTTTCTTCGCACAGGAACAAAATGGTGTGGCGCTGGAAACGTGGCGACCCACTACAACGACCTTGGAGAGTCCTGGGAGGCGGACATGTGTTGCCGCGAACATGACTTTGCCAACGAGAGTATACCGCCATTTGGAGCAAAGCGTGGAATAAGGAATAACCTATTTTATACGATGTAAGTACATGTAGACTCATGTCGCGATTCTATAGGGGAGCGTCACTGTGTACCACTTTTTCAGCATTGTGCATTCGTAATTTTAACTTAGGTGGTTCTGATACGTAATACAAACAAAAACGGGAAACTCGGAGCGTACAGCAGCGGAAGCAAAGAGGACACTGAGCTGGTAGTTGTGTTTGTTCTTGTTAGTTCCGATAGCATTGTCTTGCTTCCTTCTGCTGCCGTGTGGGTGGTTTGTCCCTTTCTCGCTCTACTATTGGTTTTATATCACGCTATCACGTTGTTTTCACAGATATGATGGACTTCTGGTTGCGAAAATGGCCGCCAATTCGAACAGTTGCAGCCTTATAGTATGTGACATAACAAAAACTCGTGTTTTCAACAGCTTAATTACGAGAGAACATGGAAGTAGGTAGGGTCATCTTCCTTTGCAAAGATGGTGACACCGTTCGCATTTTACAGCGAAAGCTGTATATTGTAGTAACGAAAAAATTGGCAGATCCCACGTGCAGTGGGAATCAAGGAAATGCGAAGCACGCATCAGGAACGTCAAATGGATTTGCATTGTTGTCTCGCTATACCGAGTTTGGTACATATGAAGTTAACGAAACGGCCGCAAGAGCACCATGACTGTGGCATGTAAACCATGCCGCTCATACACGCATGTCATGATTCTAACGTTATAACCTGTCATTTACGTTCGTCATGCAGTCGCGTTGTGCCATAGCAATTTTGGTATACATCCCATTAACGAAACGCGTGGCATGTAAATCATGCCGCTCATGATATGCATGTCAGGATTTTCATGTTATGACCTGTCATTTATGAGCGTCATGCAGTCTTGTTGTGCCATACCAATTTTCGTATGCATCCCATTAACAAAACGGCAGTATAGCGCCAGGACTGTGACATGTAAATCATGCCGTTCATGACATGCATGTCACGATTTTCCTGTTATGACCTGTCATTTATGATAGTCACGAAGTCGTGTTGTGCCATAGCAATTTTCGTATACATCTCATTAACTAAACGCTTGGCATGTAAATCATGCCGCCCATGATATGCATATCATGCTTTTCATGTTATAACCTGTCATTATGTTCGTCATGCAGTCATGCGGTGGCATACCAGTTTTCGTAAACATACCATTAACCAAACCGCCAGGAGACCACCAAGACCATAGCATATAAATCATGCCGCTCATCACATGCATATCATGATTTTCGTGTTATAACCTGTCATTTATGTTCGTCATGCAGTCATGTTGTGGCATACCAGTTTTCGTAAACATCCCATTAACGAAACCGCCAGGAGAGCACCAAGACCATGGCATGTAAATCATGCCGCTCATGACATGCATATCATGAATTTCGTGTTATAACCTGTCATTTATGTTCGTCATGCAGTCATGTTGTGGCATACCAGTTTTCGTAAATATCCCATTAACGAACCGCCAGGAGAGCACCAAGACCATGACATGTAAATCATCCCGCTCATGACATGCATGTCATGATTTTCATGTTATGACCTGTCATTTATGTTCTTCATGCGGTCATGTTGTGGCATACCAATTTTCGTAAACATGCCATTAGCCAAACGGCCAGGAGAGCACAAAATCCTAGGCGGCTAGACAGATAGATACGCTCAAAGTCGCCGAAGTTCGCTAAGAAATGCTTCGCATTTAAAACCGCTTGGCGTCTGCGTCACGAGCGGCCTCCATTGGCTGTGCCACCAGTTACGTCGTTCTGAGCGTCGTACCCAAGCTCGCGCGCCATTGACTGGGCCGTGATTGACGTCGTCCATCCCGTCGCAGCCGTAGCACCGAGCACGCACGCATCAGTTTCGACTGAGAGCTTCCACATGGGTAAGCCACGGATCGTACGAACTCTCGAACAGCGGACAACTTTAGAAGAGCGCCGACAGTGGAAACGTGAGAGCTCGCATTCGCCGGGCCGATGCTGCAGTCCGGGCACAAGACTGTCCCGCGAGGCCGAGTGCCGGCAGCAACTGCGTACCGACGATCGGGCAGCCTTCCAAGCCGCGCTAAATCGCGAACGGGAATGCAAGCGCCGATGGGGGGCGGATCCTGCAAACCACGCCGCCGAGTTAGCTCGCGATGTCAAACGCTTGCAACAACGGCGTGCCGAAGAAGCGGCGTTGCGGGCAGAACAGCGTCGACGTGATGATTGCAGGAGCGCGTTTGCCGGGGCGAACGCCCGCTTTCGGCGAGAGTTTCTCCAGCGTCACTTTGGCTTCGGAGCCGCAAATTCTCAGCTTCGCTGGTTAACCATTTGTACGGAGTGCTTGGGCGGTGATATTAGGGGCGAAGCTCCTAATATCACCGCCAGTCGTCAGTCGCCAGGCGTCAGGCGTCAGTCGTCAGGCGTAACCCGCGTCCCTCCCGGCACGCGCTCGCCCTCGGCGTTCGCCTCGGCGCGTGCCTCTCTCTCTCTCTCTCCCGGCGCTGCCTCCCGGCGCGTGCCTCTGCTGTCTTGTGTGAGAGAGAGACAGAGAGAGAGAGCGAAAGGCGCGCGTTGGCTATGGAAACGCTCTTTCTTAGAGGAACGCTGTACCAGCTCGCAAAGGAGAACGCGCCTTCACCCGCGAGAGACAACGTTGGCGCAGGCAGCGTCTCCTAGCGAGTTTCTTGATTGAGAAATACCGACTGCTCGCGTTGGAGAAGCGTTCACCGGCAACCCATATATATGTATATATATAGGAACTGGATCTTGACTTGCAATGAAATGCCGGTGGGAGATTTCACTTGTGCATAGTTGAACCATGAGGATTCGTAGCGTGCGCGTTAACTAAATTAATCCAGAACTCGGCACGATCTACGATGAACCTCCCGAGCTTCGCCCACTCACCATCACTCACTCCGTGGATATGCTGTATTTCTTTTTAATTAGAGACATGTATCAATACTCTTGGTGTTCTCTAAATTAAATAAAACACTCAAAAATCGGTGACATCAAGAAGCATACCTTAAATCAACCGGTCAGTGGCATTCAGAGTGGTAAGTTCATTCAATCCGCATTACGGAAATACGTGATCAAATTACTGCTAATATCGAAAACAAGCTGGTAGAAAACCGTTGTAAGGTATCTGTCGAGCCTTTAATAAATCTTTCAATTCTTAGCCCGACGTACTTTTCTCTAATTACCTTCTTATGGAATCAGAAGGACTGCATTGGAGTGATTGCATAAGTACTGATTACACCGCAGGCAGTTTGTGGAAATGAAGAACGTTAGAGGAGATTTTGCATGTATTAGGTATGACGACGCACAATGTTCCCTTTTAGGTCTCACCCTTTTTCTTCTTTGCACTAATTATATCATGAGAATGCCATAAACACCGGACATCGTATTGGGTGCCGATACCACGAATGTTTTTGCTCCGTTCACACAAACTTTACTCGTATTTCTCTGGTTAATAACTGGCCAGTCTCTTTCAATACTGTTGTCGGCTAATCAACTCTGCTTAAAGACAAAAAAAGCAAAGCATGTTGTTTTTGCGCCAGTGAACAAGCCAGCTGAATTGGGCAAACTCTCCCATAAGTGTTTGCGGTGGGACAATTGTGTCATTTATACTGAACATAGCAGAGCACAACAGCACGGTGAAGAAATGTGGCTCATTGATACCTTTATAACATTAGATATATGTACGTATATATTTGCTCTAATCCGTTGTTGCCAAGGGTGCCATGAAGGTTCATGAATTGTCACGTATTGTAAAAACTGTCATTAAACTTCAAACTTTGATAAGTATGCTGTAGTTCGCGTAGTCTTGTCCTTACAGGTAATATACAACGTCACTGAAGAAGCTTTGCAGAAGACATTTCAGCAGATCGATCTGAGCACTCGCCAAACAATATATAGCTTGTAATTAATTTGTGAGTATAACTTCTGTACGGCGGCCACAGCGCCGAAATTTGTGATTTTGCTTGAAGTAATATTTCCCAGGGTTTGCAGTGCACATAATTATCCAGCACGATCGAAGACAACCAAAAGTTGCTGCATGTAGAATAAATGATATGATTTCGCTGTGGCTAATGACGTTACACTTTGCCCTAAAGGTTTTCTTGCGATTGTTCAAACAGGTCCAGTAACCGAAGTCCTTCGCGGGATGGTACATTGCAGCGTGCCTTCAAGGAATTATCACTTAAGTGGGTTTTTTTTTCCTACTTTTGCAGGACAGGTTGCGAAGCTGACAAAAGATTCTTTGACTGTCTGCTGAAGGCCCAGACATTTACGTCTTTTTCACTGGGCGTAGGCTATTTCGATCTCCTTAGGACAAAGTGCTACATGTACGAACGTCCAACGAAATGCGCCGATAAAGAGAGGTAAGAAAAAACAAGCCACGGCATCTTGTACAAGTGGGAGACCAGAGAACTTGTGGTATTACCTCTCCCGAAGGGGCAGTCTGATGTAGCCATGAACGCTTGAATAATGCGAGATCACTGGTAGCTAGAGAAATGCATTACGCGATTGAGTAACTTGGGATAATTTTAAAATCGCTCTCATTGGCATTTGATTCGCTGAATTCACGCTTCTTTGAAATTATTTCACCTTTAGTTCACTTAAACCCATTTGATTCACCTTCATTTCTACTTGGCTTCCCATATTCACATTTTAGTTCCGGTATGAGCCACTGTTCCGCGTGATTGACAGCCCCAGCGATGAGCCCTCGTTCAATATGTACGTTCACTACGTGTAGCTCCTACGGCCGTACAGTGGGAGACGCTACCTGTGCGACCGCAACGTTTACCGGCAAATATACACTGCGAAAAAAACAGGTGCCTTAAACGCATGCATAAGGCATACTGTATGACTGTACCGTATACGGTATTGGGCGGCATTTTCTGAAAAACACAAGCACTTTTGCCAGAACCTAGCCAAGTGTAGCATCGCTGTAGTACAGTGGTCGCGCCACCACGCAACTAGCATGATTTCTAAATTGCTTCGACGAAAGTGAGTGAGTGAGTGAGTGAGTGAGTGAGTGAGTGAGCGAGCGAGCGAAATAACTTTATTTTGTCCAAAATAGACGCGAGCGACCTCAACGTCACCCGGCTAGGTCCACTCGGGGTCCACCAGATCAAACATCACGGCCCTATCATGGGCCCGCGGGTGATATATATGGTGCCGCAAGGGCCGCATGGTAAGCATATCGACAAAGGTGCGATAAATATTCAGCTATGCCATTTTTTCGCGGAAGTAGTACAGTCAGTAAAGCGGCGCTCGTTCAGCAGTACCTGAATGACGCTGAAGAGGAAGACACGGCAATGGTCTCTTCGCAATTCACGTAGTGCATCGTCTCTTAAAATCAGATAACGAAGGCTGAAGAAGGTAACATCTTTTGGGATTGTCCATTGCAGCTATAATCCACTGGCAGAATAGACCGGGCTGCTTAATCCGATTCAAATTAGCGAGAATTAAACTGAATAAATTTACCACATTCACTTCGTTCGTCTTATGTTTCTTAGGTTTCAGTTTTGTTGTGGTTCATCAAGTGGAGATTTTATTTGCTTTAGTCTTGTTTCATGTATATATAAGACGTTTTGTTACGTTGTGTTGTATTTTTGATACCTTGTAACCCGCTCCCCTCTATAATGCTTCGGCGATTCAGGGTGACAAGAATATATAGAGTAATGAGAAATTAGAATGCATCCGATGCCATTGACACGAAAGCGGCTTTAGAACTCCTTAGGTGATTTCAAGTCTTGGTTGTGAAGCAGACACCATGTGGGCCTCTGGAAGTTACGAGCAACTTCCTGCAGTCATGGAAGGGGGTGGCAGGAGAGGTGAAAAAGCCAGTAATATCTCGCTATAACGAACTTGAGGGGACCGCCGAAAATTGTGCATTATTCTGAAAAACCCACGCATATCCACGGAGTGAATGATGATGAGTGGGCGAAATTGTCCATAATGACGAAAACTTCCTTGACTGAAGCATCGTATTTCACCAACAGCGTGTGTAGGACAGCCGATTGCCGTGCACTACGGAGTAGCGTTTCTATAGAACACCGGACCTGCCGTATCTCAAAACAGGACGTAGTTCCGCGCGGAGAATTTCGGAAGCGAGTTCTGGTGCATTGTCTGCGCTATCACTGTCACCACACATGACACAAAACTCGACGGCAAAGGAATTTACTGTGGCGCACGCTTTTAACTGGGGAGTCGTTTATAAATCGTGTTAAGTATTTTTTTAGTTCGGAGCGGCGGAGGATACGCCACACTATGACCATTAAACTGCTCTAAATTTACGAGGTGCACAATGGTTACGTCAGACTGTAAGACTGATAACACGAGGGCGACACCACACGTGTAGACTGCATTATAGTATCTTTTGTTCTATGTCCAAGTAGTGCAAAGGGATTTTGTTACACCAGAGCCTTTGCCGTGACTGCGGGATCGAATGCCGGCCGCGGCGGCTGGATTTCGGTGGAGGCGAAACGCTGAGGCCCGTGTTCTCTGAAACGTCAGAGCACGTTAAAGATCCCCAGATGGTCGAAATTTCCGGAGACCACTACGGAGTCCCTCATAATCAGAAGGGATTGTGGGACGTTAAACTCCACATATCAGTCTGCCGTGACGGCAGTTGGCTCTTCGCGAATTGGTTAACTGTTCATCACGACCATTATCACCAATCTCACTACCATCGTCATGCGGTTTACGCCAATATCGGACCAGGGGCTCTCCCATTTTCTTGAACCATGACATCATCAAAGCGGTCTCAACACTCTGGTTCACTCTGTGTGCTTGTTGCACCACATGCTGCGTCATTTCATAGGGTGATGGAATTCCTTTTGCAGAAGCCGAAAGCCAGAGCGGAATGCGCCATGTAAGAAATTTGTCACAGACATGTGGCGCATGAAGAAATGGCGTGTGTACAACCCGCCCAACTTTTTCAAGGCCTTCTTACGGGCAAAAACAGGTTTTAAAAGCGCGAACGATATATGGACTTCCGAAACGTAACAAAAAGATGAACAAACAACGTTCTTAAAGTTCGCGTCAATTCGTGAAGTAAACATATTTACCTCAATAACAGTCGTGACTTTCATTGGTTTCCATAATGCTTCATTTTAAACAATTGTTTCATATACCACCACTTAGGATTATTACTTCATCAAAGCAGGTTTACAAGCGAAGCTTGTATTGCCTCAGTGGTGACGGCATAGTAGGTGGTGTGGGAGAAAACAGTCATCGGCATCAAAAGCAGTGCACGCTTACTTGGTTCTTTCCTGATTTTCGGGCACTCAAGCGCTAGGCGCGCGGCCGTAAGACGGGCATGCACGGATAAATTCCTTAGATATCCTTTACCAAGAAAAGAAGGAAAGAATATATTCACGGGGTGAATGATGATGAGTGGGGCGAAGCTCCGGAAGGAATCATCGGTAAACCGTGAAACTCTTCCGTACAATTCGCCCCAAAATTAAAAGTTTCATCATCAACTACGAGTACCGCCATCTAGTTTTATAACATCTCGCATCTTTTCACTTTGGCGTTCAAATATGCCTCCTCCGCGCACCGCCACAGTCCGAGTCACGCAGCTAGCGCCACCTCTTATCTGCTTCAGGAAATATCTCGCTACCGATGGGCAAGTTGGTTAACCTCACGAGACGCACCTCGCACACAGTCCAACACCCAGACACATACCGCCATCTAGTGAACACTCCAAGAACTAAACTACAGGTGGCTACCTACTACTACTACAACTACATACATCGTGGACGACCGACCCACGCCTTAAGGAGCTTCGGCCCTAAAACGTGAAGGCATTGCAGACAGGAAAGACAGGGAGAACAACAAATGAATGAACAAAAGAAAGAGACATGGAGAAGAGATGAAAGGCAGCAAGTAAGAGGCACGCACAGGCCTAGCCTCGCTTCCCCATTACCCGGTAGGGAAAGGACTTCTACTGTATCTGAAGTATGGAGTGAGTTACAACTCTGTTGATTAAGGAGCCACGAGGTGGGGGGGGGGGGGGGGGAGGAGGGCTGGACTAGGTCGCAGAAGAAGGAGAACGAGAATGGCTCCCAGACGGAGCCCGGCAGTGTCGGGCTGGATTGTGGTAGTGTACCTCCACTGGTGTCTTTGGACAATGCGACAACGCACAGTAGCACTTGGCACGGGAGAGCAAGGCAGCTACAATAAACGACTGTAAAATCGCATCCGTTTCCGGATCCCCATGAAGCTTTCCTCAGACCCGAAGGTATCTGTTGACAACCTCGACTACCACTAATACTTCTAGCACTCATAAGGAGTCTGTTTAGCATAGTCTAGCCTAAAGACATACTAGCCACATTTCTCGACTTCAAGAGAACACAATTCGTTTTAGAGGAGGGACCACATTTGATAACATTTTATTCGGTCAGTAAGTGTACTTTAACCTGTCCATCCCGAAATTTAAATAAAATATCAAGTTTTTCTCATGCGTATTCCTTCACTACCGCCTAGAGAGTACAAAAATGACAGATTCCAGCATCGCATTTGGGTTATACAAAACATGGCGACATGTGCTATATAAAGGACGCCAGGGCTTAGTGGATCTAGCGTGCCTGAGAGCTTCAAAAGCAAGTAGCTGGCCTCGCGGTACGGAGCTCTTAATTGCACCTGAATGGCCTTCTTTTATATATTCGACGCTCCGTCAGACGTGACACTATAGTATGCTGCAGAATCCACCTCTGCTTCTATGAAGCTGGTCCCGCGAATGTTTCAAAGATCAGTGATGGTAATGATGATGACGATCATTCACATATGGCTCAAACCCACATCGGGGATTGGCCGAGACCTGATATACTTAACGTTCAGTTGGTATTGTGCGAATACGGCAACATGATGAACAAAAATAATAAATTATTAAGTGAGAAAAAACGAAAACGGAGAAAAATCTATGTAGACTGCTCGTTTACTTGTACTATCAAAACAGGCAAAGTGTTTTTTAGGCATAGGCTTTAGCATAGCCTTAAGAACCTTAGCATGTGTACGATCACAAGCGTAACCTTTCTGATGCTTTTATGAAAGCTCATGCTGCATCAAGGATGTCCCTGGGCTGCTGAAGCGCAGCACCGAGGCAGAACAAGTAAGCGTAATTTCCGATGACAAGGTTAGCACAAATTAGGACGCGTAATTTCTAGGTGTCAACGGGTCGCTATTGCACTTCGTCATCATCGTCGTCCGCATCCATCACCTGTCATTCCTATAGTGTGCAACCAGCGTGGTTTGGTCCATTATAAAAAGATGCATGACTACATAAGTCTTCTTAAGACTAAGAAAGACAATTCAAGTTAATTTCTCAGTTTTATAATACAAACAAGCTCTTTGCAGCTGACGCAAGCAATTCGGACCTGGATCCACAAGTCTTGCATTCAGGGTCGCGACAACCACTGAGCCCTGGTGTCCCATATTGCGCACATTATGACTATTCACAGCTTTGGATGATACATAAGTGAACGGCAAAAGTAATCTTTCAGTATCTTAGGAGGAGGAAAGAAAGTTGCAATAGCTAGCGAGAGGGTAGTTCACAAGTAAAATAATATCAAAAACCTGGTTTTCCCAGTCGCCTTAATTTTTCTTCTGCCCCCTTGGTTCCACATTTGTAGGGCCCCGAGGAAGATGACAATGCAGAAACAACTCTGCATTCTACCGCATATATATACCAAGTTTGTACCAATTATTCTTCATATCCATTTTATGGGGCACCAGGGCCGGAAGGGTTAATACGGTGTTAATATAAAGGCTTGAAACAGCAGGAGTTTCAGGAGGTTGGTAACGTATGACTTGTCAGCGTGTAGCGCTGCTCTAAAGCGATCGTTAAAAGAAGGAAGGGGTAATGAAGGAAACAGGACTGAAGGGTGGACGCCAACTTGGAAATGATACATCATGCGACCGAGACGACCTTTCTATACATCGAGCGAACATGTCCCATGACACCAAAAAAGCAACAAACCTAAAACAGAATAAAGAAAACAACTAGACGGCAATGTAAAATAGGGTTGCATGTGGCAGCAGTGCGAGGTGTGTCAATTGCTTCATAGCAATAACGACGGGGACGTTACACAAGAATCACCACGAATCAACATAGTTTTCTCTTCGATCATTTCTCTAGTGAGCCAGTTATGGCTACCATAAACAATGTCGCACTTCTTTACGCATGGCTTAGAACCACGTGACTTACAGTGTAGCACTAGAAATGCACTGGCTGTTGCTTTTAATCACTGCAACGGTGCTCGCATTGCCCGGCATTTTGGTGACAGCCTGTGTGACCTACGTAAAGATTGCCACAAGTGAGAGGAAACTGATGCACTACTAGTCACACACGGGCAGAGCCTGTTGTCCTGTGCACTTGACCACTCCTTCCTGTTTCGCTGGTTTCGAGCAGCGCTACACGCTCACAAGTGATGTCACCCCGGCCTGCGTAGTGGTGTATTCGGTTGGTCGCTCTGGTCCTCTGGCTCGGAGCTAGCAGAAGCGAGGGCAGTTCGCAATCGGAGCAGGAGAAGCTGGGGCGATGTCTTATAATAGCTCCAAAAGTTTATCGTTCCGCTAGCCCTCGCGTCGTTGCACAGAGTCGCGCTTGCATCAGCAAAAGATTGCTTCTGACCATTCATCATCATCATCATCATGATCATCATCAGCCAATTTTGTGCCCACTGCAGGACGAAGGCCTCTCCCAATCCTCGCCATCCTTGCCTGTCCTGCGCGAGCTGATTCCATTTGATGCCTGCGAATTTCTTGATTTCGTCCCCCCATCTTACTCTCTGCCACCCACGGCTGCGCTTACCCTCTCTTGGTATCCATTCTGTCGTTCTAACTGTCCATCGGTTATCTAGCCTTCTCATCACGTGGCCTGCCCATGTCCATTTTTTCTTCTTAATATCGTTGATTATGTCGGCAACCCCCGTTTGTTCTCTGACCCACTCGGCTGTCTTCCTATCCCTTAGTGTAACGCCTATCATTTTCCGCTCCATCGCCCGCTGCGTGGTTCTTAACTTCCTCTCTAGCTTCTTTGTAATTCTCCAGGTTTCTGATCCGTAAGTCAGTACTGGCAGGATGCAGTAGTTATATAGTTTCCGCTTGAGTGATAGTGGTAGGTTTCCGTTCATGAGTTGTGAATGTCTCCCATATGCGCGCCATCCCATGTTTATTCTACGGTGGATTTCTTTTATATGGGTGGGTTCTCCAGTAAGTAGCTGTCCTAGGTACAGATATTCTTCTACGACTTCTAATGTATGGGTTTCGACCTTGAATAGACGTTTTTTCGCCGTGCCACTTAGCATTATCTTTGTTTTCTGCATGTTCATTGACCATTCACGCGAGGCGAATTGGGGCGGTCGCCCCGCCACGGTGGTCTAGTTGTTATGGTACTCGGCTGCTGATGCGAAGGTCGCAAGATCGGATCCCGGCCGCGGCGGTTGCATTGCGATGGAGGCGAAATGTTAAGGCTATGTGCTGTGCGATATAAGTGTTAAAGAAGCCCCGGTGGTCGAAACTTCTCGAGACCTCCACTACAGCATCTCTCGTAATCAGAGCTGGTTTTGGGACGTTAAACCCCACAAGTGAATCAAATGGCCAGTCCACTCTTGAAAAAGCCCCTGACTAGCAACCGCACGCGTCTTCGATCTCGTAACGGCGTCCTGTGGCGCCACAGCGCGGCCAGCGCAGAAAGCTACCGTGTAACATTCGTGCGCGACATCGGCAAATGCCGTCCGCATCGGCAGCCCCCTTTCGCAACGTCAAATAGTTCACAGTAGGGTAGAGTTACAGCTCAAGTGAAGGATATCTGAAAAATAGGAGGCATTTTGATAGAACTCGAGAAATTGGAAGCCATGATGAGGAAGATGAAAAGCGGCATGGCACCAGCTGTGTCACGTAGGCTCGGCTTCCATCGTTTCCAAGACTTGTCATCACGGCGACGAGAAAGCGTCTTGGATGTGTTAGCGCATCACATATGCGCGCAAAGGGTAATCACGTGTGTCTTGGCAAAAGCGTACACTGTGACGAGCGCGAACGGCATGGGAAACGGCCTGACACCGGCCACCTTGCTAGGCCTAACGCTCGGATTTTTGTGACGTTGACCTGCGGAGGTCTGTTTCCTGCTCTCGAAGGCGTAGCTATGTACAGAATATTATTACAAACCTAATCAAGGCAGTCAAAAGTTTCGCTTTGTGCTTACGATCCACTGTGGGAGGCGGGGGCGGTGCATATGTGCGTCCTCGGCTCCTGTACCCCGTGTTTCGCGAACCGTCGTACGTCGGACGGGGTATCGTACAGCGACTAACGCAGTGTACGATTAGGCGTTCTGAGGGACACCGACTGATCACACGAACGAAGACAAGCGTGCACGACGTTTGAAAACATCCAACAGTGTACACTCGCGGAATGCACATACCGCTGTTACTTCCCAAACCCTCCCACGGCTACACGTGACCCAACCTCTTGGCCATATTGCGGCCACGCTCTCCCTTCGGCGTAAGAGCGGTCTGGAGAGCTTCGACTCGGAGTCTGGCGCTGCTAAATAACCACCTGAATGTAGTTCAAGTGCTCGAAGATGACGACCCTAATACGTCATGTTTACTGTTTGGTTTGTTGATGTGTCGCAATGCTAGGCAGTTACAGACAAACGTAGCCGACATATTCAAAAGACATGACAAATGCATACTTACAGGGGGCATTAGATAAACCTTTCTTCGTGTACCGTGAGAGTCGGTAGTATAAAGCTCCAAAACTAGCACGCATGGAATGACAAGCCGCTCTTTCCTACTGCCATCTGACACAGCGTACTTTGGAAAATGAGTTTTTCGACGACAGTTATTCGCGGTATTAAAAGAACACATTTTTACTATATGCGCAGTCTATATAGGTCGGCACCTCAATTATTTTGGCGCGGGGCTACCTTCGCCCTCTACGCCTTCGCCAGGTGAGCCGGGCGATGCGGACGATGCGGGCGAGCCGTCCTCAGCAACCTTGCGGGCCCGACCACGCTCCCATCGGGCGAGCGCCGCATACACGTGGTCCAGCGTGGTATTCATGATGAGAAACTCGAGCAGGTTCAGCTTGCGCTTTATCGCCTCGGCCAGCGCAAACAGCTCGCTCCAAGGGAGCCCGGTGTCCGGCATGTGATACTCCATGAAGCCCTGCAACAACGGACGATGCTGTCTTCAAAGGCCCTTTGTTAAGTGGTACAAGTTTCTTGAGAGGAAACGCTAGAGAAAAGGACGTTCAGTTTCTTTACCTATTCACACTTCTTTTGGAGCACAAAGACAGTAAGCGAGAGACTGTACTCCACAAAATGACAGGTGGGGAAGACGCCCTGGTGTTTTTTTCATGTGCTCGCTCTTCCGTCTAAGTTAAGGCCCTGTAACTAGGAAAAGTTTCTTTATGCACTATCGGTCATAAAGGTAAGCGCACCACGGCTTAGGCGGCCAGAGGACTGCTTCGCAATTGTTAGAAAGCAATGAATAAGAGTGACGTCAATGTTTAACGCTACTCATGCAAATGTCGACAACTTGCTGAGCGAGATAGGAGTGCCGCGTTGTGCCCTCGCAGACGCTCCTGATGCTTAAGCATTGGCTCCTTTATATTTTTGACTAACCAATACCACATTTCTGCTACTATAGTCAGCGTACGTTGCTGAGAAGCTCTAAAGAGACGAAGCTGGTCACTATTTGTAGCTATTCATAACTGTCTTTAACACTGCTGTCATTTTATTACGGGGTAAATATATGCCAGCGTGAGAAGGCGAGGACCAAGAGTGACATTGACACAATATAATCTGTCGAAGCCGGAAGCGACAGCCCGGAAAGAAAGGAGTTGTTTGCGCTTATTTTGTTTCTTGATTGTCGACGTTACGATACATGAAGTAAGCTCTGACTGCATAGTTAGGCCGACATTGTTCTAGTGAAATAAGTTTCGCACTGCAGGCCCACTGTCCTCAGCCTGGGTGGCAGTAACATTTAGCACTGTACCCCCAAAACGCAAGCTTCTGAAAGAAAATGATTCATTATTAGAGAAAATATTAACAGATTACTTTTTACGCGCCGAAGTCGGCTATGATTATGAAGCATGCCGGTAGTGAAAGGCTCCAGAGTAATTTTCAGTGCCTGGGCTTACGGGCTTGTTGACACAATGGGTACACAGCCAGCAGTGAACGTCATCGTCACGCACCTGGATCAGGTGCGGCCGCGACGACGTGGAGCCGCCAAATGGCACTGCCACTTGTACTTCGTGTGCGTTTTATGTGTGAACTTTGCATGCCAAGTTCTGTGGAGCTCTTGTGCCGGGGACAATTTTGTGGTACCTGTGTTTGCGAGGGGTCATCCACAAGTGTTCGCTAATTGCACTACTCGTCAAAGGCCTGTTAGCATGCAGAAATCGCATGCGCTCTCACTCGAGGTGGACATGGAGAGGGGGCGAAGTTGATGCCCCCTCGGATGCAGTGACTGGGCATCGGACGGATGACCCTTTCACATGGATTTTTGTGCGTTGATTGGGCCTTTCTAATTAAAGCATATTCCCTAGCCAGCAATCCGGAGATATCGGCACCCAGCTCCCTCTCCGCGCGGTCCCTCCATTATGTGAGCCATGTGAATAAACTGTTACGCTTACTGATTTCCAACCTCTCTCTGTCTCGGTTCCCTTCTCCCCATGACTCAGTTGTTGCGGTTCCACTTCACCGCTCAGGAGAATGCTACCTGCTGGTCGGCTTTTGCAG
>JABSTT010004377.1:0-22532 GCA_013339685.2 Hyalomma asiaticum | reverse complement strand
AAATCCTTGTGTGCAGTGGCAGTGCATAAATACTATAGGAGCAGTCTCGTCATACGAGTACGCAGTTTACTAAGTGGGCACATGCTACATCATCATCATCGTCGTAGATCATTATGCTTCAACCGTCAGGGATCTCGTGAGCTCGCATCGCGCGCCACGAGCAAGTAGAACGCGCCGTCGCCTTGGGCAAAGCCAAACGCTGTAGCCGCTTGGAGCTGTGTCCGATCATCTCCTTCTCAGGCAAGGCGCTACGTCCATGGCAGTGTTGTACACGTCCCTCCAAAAGAGGAACGAAAGGTCGTTCCTCGTTCCTTCCCAATTTTGTAACGAGTTCCCGTTACAAGTTCCTTTAATCGGAAAGGACCGCGTTCCAGTTACATTTCGGAAATTGGAACGTGTTGTTACATTTACGTAACATTTGATTTTTATGATTCAAAATAGTGTCGGAAAATTGTGAGCTGAAATTAAGTGACTCAAACACTTTAAATTCACTTAGAGCTACGTACATTGCGCGAACTTAAATCTTACCGCCAGCAGATTATCTGGAGATAAAAAATATGAAAATAAATGCTTCTAGACATACTTTCAGGGAGCACCGAACGTAGTCACGACATGTTCACAGCGACTTTGACTCTAGCCTATTAGAAGTGCAACACATAATGGGTCTTCCAATGAGCAGTCAGAATAGTGCACCTCAGGTGTGCAAATAGAAAGTCACTCACATTCACCAATGCATGTGAGACATTGTGAGTATTAAGCCTGCATTTAACACTAAAAGCTATAAATACTGTAGATCTGTAGATTTACATTGGCATTGGCTCGTGCTTCACCCGCACCTATAAATACTGGAACAAGATTTCTTGAGATGTCGTCATCATTTCCTGCTCTAAACTCCTTCCCTCAATATTTCTAGCCTTTTTAGTGGTTTAGTAGTCTAATTGACAGTTCTGACTATATTATTTTGCTTAGTTCTCACAATTTTAAAGCAATTGTGATACTGTTCTTTCGCTCTTATTTATCGTGGTGCGCAGAGTGTGTAGGTGTGAAGAATTCAAACTGCATGATCAGATGACGAGCTTACCGACGACTTATATAACGTGGGAATATATATTTTTTTGTTATGGCGTCCTAAGGAGTACGCTTTGTCTATTCAATTTGTACAGCAGCCCCACTCTCATGCAATGGCGAAATTGACATGTGGGAAATAAATAAACAAATAAATAAATAAATAAATAAATAAATAAAAGAAAACGCTTGCATCATTTCATCGGACACCAACCAAGAAATGATGCCTGCAAGCAAAAATGACGTATGTCACGCATGAAAGGTTCGCAGCAGCAGAACAGCACAACCCAAGTAGCAAAAACTTGCGCACGTGCTACTGAGTGTGGCTCTAGTTTCTACGAGATCAAGACATAGTAGAAATACCTAATGTGAACAAGAAAGTAACAAATGGACCAATTTGCACTTAGAACACAAAGCTGTCTTTTTGTTATGCGAATAGGAAAGAACATTAAATAAACCATACCTGCACGTGCTTCTTTAAGTTTCTCACCGATGTTTGCGACACTCCACTTCTTTGATGAAGCACAAGTCACATAACACAGGCGTGTCATGTTGTATTCAGTCGTTTGAAACATCGGGGGCAGCCATGACCAGGGAGCAATTCCACATCGGCACTCATTGCAACAGAATCTAGATGGCACAGGAGGCAAGGTGGTGTTCCGCGATTTTCGAATGACAAGTGAAAGATCTCTACAGTGTGTCCAGCCTTCAGAACGACCCTTCCTTGCTGTTCAGACTGGCTCAAATAAAGCGAAAGACTGCTACCCATCCCCACATCGTTGGTGTCGTCGCGCGCGCTTTCCTGCGCCCCTGCTGGCGGCTGAGAGTTGTTTCGCCATAACTACGGCCCTTTCGTCGACCCCTTTCGTCACAGCAGGAGGGTCAAGTTCTTCCGTTTTCGGCCGTCGTTGTCTGCCCCATCAGCAGAGGCCGGCAGCGTGTCGAGTAGAGTACGCCGCGTTGGAACGGTCGCTTGCTACACGAGTTTCGGAGAATCCTACAATCCCCCACTCAAGCAAGCAGGGAGCGTCCGTGGAAACAGCAGCCGATGTCTTCTCAGCGATCTTCAGTTGGACGTCTGACAGCGAGACTGCGCCGCCCTTTTGTTAACAGGACCCAGCCGACTCGGTCGTGTTGGCTGGTGCTGTAGTTTTGTTCTCCAAACTGTCGTGGTTTACGTTTGCGGCAGCTAAGTGTCCCTAGGCCCTCACACAGCTACGTTGATCGAGACCCGGCCAGGCCTGTTAGCCACGTCACGTTATCTTGATTGATTTGTGGGGTTTAACGTCCCAAAACCAGCTCTGATTATGAGAGACGCCGTAGTGAAGGTCTCCGGAAATTTCGACCACCTGGGGTTCTTTAACGTGCACTGACATCACACAGCACACCGGTCTCAACATTTCGCCTCTCACGAAATGCAGCCGCCACGGCCGGGATTCGATCCCGCGACCTTCGGATCAGCAGCCGAGTACCATAACCACTAGACCACCGTGGCGGGGCGACATGTTATCTTGACTTCACAACAGGGTGCAACTATAGTCTCCGTAGTGTTACATTTGCCGCTGCTCGTGTGCTTTGTCGTGCGGTCTCCTACATAAAAGATTCCATTGACGCCGAGGCCCACACGTGTGTAGCCGCAACCGCATTCTCAGAACTAATGCACTGAGCAAACCACGCGTTGACAGTGTCTTAGTTCGAAGGGAGCCTTGGCGGCGGGATCTGAAGGGATCGAAAGGAATTTCGCGGCTGGCTGTGGCTTCGGCCTGCGTTGCCGTAGACAGCCGGAAACTCTTCGTCGAGTCACAGGGTGCGGCCACCGTAAGGCAGTAACGAATGTGGTGTGCCTACACTGGCGAAAGAGAAGCTTCGCCCTCGTCGAAGCCTCGAGGAGGAAGAGTAAAGGAATGGCGTTCTGCGCGTGGTTTTCTTTTGAGTGAAGGAGACTGCTAACAGGGAAGCGGGGACTCGAGGCTCGGCCTCGGCGGTTGCAGCCCGGCCTATTCGCTTTGCATGTGGAACGCCTGTGGAACGCTTACAGAAGGAACGTCGTTCCCTCTGCCGTTACCTTTAAATGTAACGCGTTACCGTTACAGTTCCACCAAACTTTAAAGTAACGATGGCGTTCCTTCGTTCCTCCAAAAGGGAACTAGTTCCAGGAACGTCGTTCCTTGGAACGACGTTCCGTACAACACTGGTCCATGGGCTCCTGGAATTTCGTACCTAGTGCGACGATTGCGCTCCGACTTTCTTCAGCCGCGGCCGCTCGCTTGTGCCTGCCCTGCTTCGATTCCAAGACAAGTGGCTCTTTGCTGGCTCAGCTAAACAGCAGATCCCTACACCCATGAAGTGAGGCCGACCAGTCGGGTATCCATCCGCCAAACGCTCTCCGAGAGCTTCAGAGGTGCTCATCTGGGGACCCCTTTAGTGGACAGATCAAGCAGTGTGGAAAAGGTGCAACGCTCAGCTGTTGATCGCAGCATGCCCGCCAATGATGGACGTGCAGCCTCCCGTCGCAGCAACAACTTGGACGGCAGCATCAATCATTCGAGGAAGCCTCTAAGGAGTCGGTACTGGAAAGGCTGCTTACGTTACATGCAGTGGAAAAGGCATGGAGACATGATGCGGTTGTTCGGAGGCGCTACCACACGCATACGGGCCGCGTCTACTCGGTGTTCCACCCTAACCACCAGGAGCGGTCGTATGCGGTGCCCAATGCGGAGGAGAGATCGATACCTGTCAACGGAGTGGAGGCTGCCAGAGGCTTTCACGCGCGGGCAGGCCGCTCCTGCGTCGAGCTTCACACTGACCACCTTGAATAGACGGCGCCGCTGTGGAGGTGGCGTGGCATTGCGTCTTCTGCGTGGCGGCCGTTTGGAGGGGCAATCACACGTAGACGCGCCGCTTCTACTCGGAGCTGCACTTTTATCTCCACGTAGTAGCAGCACAAGACCCGCTATAGAGAGACATTTCATGTGTTGTGGTGGCCGTGCGGAGGGGCCACCGCACGTCGACAGGCCGCCTTCACAGGAACATCTGTATCATCACGAGCGGATGCACAGGAGTCCAGATGTGCAGGATGTGTGGAGGCTTGTCATCGGTGTGGTGGCCTTTCGGAAAGGGTACGACGCGTCGACGGGGCAGCTTGTTTCGCAGCTCCACCATTACTACCAAGAGAAGTGGTGGGCGTTCGGAAAGCGTACGACGCGTCGACGAGTCAACTGGATTCGCAGCTTCACCATTACTACCAGGAGCAGCTACACGCAAGACCCACTGCTGGACGCTTGGAGACGTGAAGCGTGTGGCGGGCGTCTGAAGAGGCTATTCCGCGCCGACGGGCCGCCTTTACGCGGAGCCTTGTTCTTACCATCATATAGGGCTCCTGCAAGCAATCTTCGTAGCATTTACTCCAGCCTAGCATATTTTGGATAATGTCGAAGATAGCATCGATGGTTAGGGGCACAAGACCATGCTGGCTCCTGTTTACCATCATAGTGTGGGTCTTCCCAGAGGATGTTCGGTGAATGGCAAAGATGGTCCCCCTGAAGGCAACCATCAGCGACTCCACATTTCAATGTCACTGCTCCTTATAAACTTCATAATTAGCGCTTGTGGAGTTGGATACGGTCAAACGCGTGGAGTATGTTTTTTTTTTTCACTACATATTTATCGTGTTCCCACTTGACTTGGAGATGGGCTCGTCGGAATGCTTTTTTCGCGGCGCCGCAATACAAACTTTAGGATTTATTAAACTTTGCGTTTAAGTTGACTGCGTGTCGAGGTATTTTTGAACCTATAATTAGTAAATAAACATCGGCTAATAAATATTCGACTGGCATCCAATCAATATCCAATTAAGGTATCTTGGAATATATAAATTGTCTCTCGCTTGATGCATACTTTTTCCGCAAACGTCAAGCAACTGTCATTTTGCGCAAGCTGGTGCATGGAATTGGCCAGTACTGAACACTCCAAATATGCAAATTTCCGTAACACCTTACCTTCATTACCGAATTCACAATACTTTTCTTTCGTAAGCATTTCCAGCCATTAGCCGGCTTGGTTTGCTTATTATGTATGTATGGCCGTAGGATTGGCCCAAGCATTCCTTTAGTCTACATAGCGGGATTATTTTTTTGGAGAAGACGTATACCTGCGCACAATAAGTAACATCTGTAATGTTTGCAGAGCCATGTACTCCTTTATGAGAGGAGCAGGAGAACTCCGATCAAGAGACGTGTCAGAAAAGGAGATAAAATCTCCCTGATGTTAGTTAATGAATGTTTTGAGGAAGTATTGAGAAGTTTAAAATGGCCGATAGGAGACATAGAATAGACAGAGAGCATCTCAGCAGTTTAAATTTTGCAGACGAAAGTGTACCTTTTAGCAATGAAGGTGACCAACTAAAGAAAAAAATAATTGAGGAGCTAAGTCAGTAAAGTGTTGAAATAGTTCTAAAGATGAATAGGAAAGACTCAAAACTTATGCTTCAGCAGTCTAGCTAAAAAGAGGAATTTATAAACGAATAGGTATATCTCGGGAGTGCAGTTATACTAACCGTCAAGCCTACCTATGAAAAAGAAATTCACAGTAGAATAAGGGCGGGCTCAAACGCATGCAGGAGACATTAGGAAATCGTGACTGGAAACTTGACGCTGTCACTAAAGTGAAAAGTATTCAATCAGTGCATTTTTCCGGTACTAACGTACTGTGCGGAACATGGAGGATAACTAAAAAAAATAGATATGAAGTTAAGGAGCACTCATGTAAAGAAAAACGATAGGTGTAACACTAAGAGAGAGAGAGAGAGAGAGAGAGAGAGAGAGAAAGAACGGAATGGATCTGGGAAAAGAGAAGAGTATCTGATATTCTTACCTCAGTTAAATGAAAGAAGTGGACCAAGGAAGGGCATGTCATGCGGAGCACAGATTAAATATGAGCAGTAAGAATGACGAAGTGGATACGAAGACCAAGCAAAAAAATTGGCAGATCCCACGTGCAGTGGGCATCAAGGAAATGCGAAGCACGCATCAGGAACGTAAAATGGATTTGCATTCTTTTCTCGCTATACCGAGTTTGGTACATATGAAGTTAACGAAACGGCCACAAGAGCATCAAGGCTGTGGCACGTAAACCATGCCGCTCATACACGCATGTAATGATTCTGATGTTATGGCCTGTCATTTACGTTCTTCACGCAGTCGTGTTGTGCCATAGCAATTTTTGTATACATCCCATTAACGAAACGCGTGACATGTAAATCATGCCGCTCATGATATGCATGTCACGATTTTCGCGTTATGACCTGTCATTTATGATCGTCATGCAGCCTTGTTGTACCATACCGGTTTTCTTATACATCCCCTTAATGAAACGGCCAGGAAAGCAAGTCCGTGGCATTTAAATCATGTCGCTCATGACATGCACGTGGTGATTTTCGTGTTATGACCTGTCATTTGTATCCGTCAGGCAGTCATGTTGTGGCATGCTAATTTTTGTGTACATCCCGTTAACGAAACGCGTGGCATGTAAATCATGTCGCTAATGACGTGCCTGTAATGATTTTCATGTTGTGACCTGCCATTTATGTTTGTCATGCAGTCATGTTGTGGCTACCAATTTTCGTATACATCCCTTTAACGAAACGACCAGGAGACCACCAAGACCATGACATGTAAATCATATCGCTTATGTCATGCGTGTCTTGATTTTCATGTTATGACGTGTCATTTATGTTCTTCATGCAGTCGTGTTGTGGCATACCAATTTTGGTAAACATCCCATTATCGAAACGGCCAGGAGAGCACAAAATCGTCGGCGGCTAGATAGATAGATAGATAGATAGATAGATAGATAGATAGATAGATAGATAGATAGATAGATAGATAGATAGATAGATAGATAGATAGATACGCTCAATGTCACCGATGTTGGCTAAGAAATGCTTCGCATTTAATACAACAGTGGCATGCAAAAGGTTACATGGAGCGATGAATTTAAGAAATTTTGAGGCACAAAATAGAACCAACTCGCTCAGGATGAGGTGAATTGGAAATCGTTGGGAGGGGCCTTCTTCCTGCACTGGACAGCAGGAAGAAGGCCTCTCCCAACGCGGACTACGGGCCCCTCCGCGGGACCGGTCCGCGGTCGGAACTGTTGGCAAAAAGATTACACCGTCTCCCGCTAAAGGGGACCATGAGGCGATGCGAAGCAGCACGGGGGGTGCACAACGCGTTTGCATCGGTTTGACTAGGTGTTGCGTTTGCATCGGTTTGACGCTAGCAGACTCTGCCTGCGTCAGCGTTGTCTCTCGAGGGCGAGGGCGCGTTCTCGTTCCTTGCGATCTGGGAAAGCGCTAATCGAAGATTTCCGTCAGGCGGCAGCTGCGGGCGCTGCGGTACAGTGCCTAGAAATATACTGACTAGTTTGCGGAGCGCGGGCTAGGAGATGGCCCCGCGACTGATGACTGGCGTCGGTGCCCGCTTGGTGCGCTGCTGTGCGGGTGGGTGCATATGCGTTCCATCCGCGCGCTCTTCAAGCGCTGCAAAGCTTTTAGTAAACCGAGCCGCGCGACGCCAACGCTTACTTTTTCCGTATTTTTTTCGGAGAGCTTCCTCACAATTCCACTGACCCACTTACCAGACAGCTCAGTGTGATATTAAGAAATAAAACACTGTTCAGCGCATCATTAAAACGCTAGTATGCCTAAAACAAGACAACCTATTTCTCAATTTGCATCCTGACTAAACAAGCTGCTTCTGTCAAAGCTGTATTTTACAACATTTTATAAATTCTCTGCCCAATGAGTTTGGCCACTGGTAAGTGTTTTAATTAGATGTAAGGATATCTGGAAGCAATAAAAATGAAAAAAAAACGACAATTCCAGACAGTAGCACTCACTGCAAACGTAAAGTACTTTATTTACAGGCACAACACAACAACAGAACAAACCAGGCCCTAGAGAATACGCACTTCGCGTTAGTGGCAGCGGCGTAACTTAAAGGGCCCCTAAACAACCCCGAGGTGTAAAATTTGTTTTAAAGATATAACTGCGCTCCTGTGCGGTGTGAACATGCTCCTGCAAGAATTTTGCAAATAGGTGAAATAATAAAGAAGTTACACGGGTTTAAGTGACCGCTTGCGCAGGTTTCGTTTTCTCGGTCGGCCTCCCCACCCTTCTCTGCTGAGGAGAGGGTAGGGGCGGCGCGCCGTCGAGACTCCGCCCACTTTTGACACGTGGCCTGACGTGATCATTTGACGTCATTGACGCTTGCGCTGCGGAACCGGTTGCTCCCGTTCTAGAAACGTTGGGTTGCTCCTGCGCTCACGCCGGTGGGATGGCCAGGGGATCTGACAATAGACGTTTGGACCAATCAACGAGATACGACTACGCAAAGTTGTTCGCGGTGCAAGATGACGACACCTAGGATGCGAGCGCGACTGGTCAGTCGCCGGAAAGAAGCGCGCGAATTGTTTTTTGAAATACGGCGTCTGTGTGGCGCGCAGTGCTGTCATATTCACAGAATGTGATCGCCGCAACCTTCTCTATGATTGAGTTAGCTTGTTTGGGCGGCTTTGAAACAAAGTAGGAGCCTGTTTAGTGGCCCTTTAAGGAGTTTTTTTCCGGTACCTTTGACCTTCTCTTTTCTCGATCAGGCCCTCAACAAAAAAATCTGAACCTTAAAAAGACAAATCTTTTGCGTATTTTCGGAGAGTTCTTTACAAGACGCTTTGCCATATAAGAACTCGAGTACTTTCACGTTGCGTGTTTTTTGCTGTGAATTGGAACGCTGGAGTCCTTCCGATGCACCTCCATGCGGGACGCAATGAGAGTCAACCCGCGTCTCGCCATCGTCGACTGCAGAGCACAACACGGCGTCTGTCCATACGGAGGAGCTTCGCGCGTTCATGCACCCACTCCACACGCAGCGATTGATTGATTTATGGGGTTTAACGTCACAAAACCAGCTCTGATTATGAGAGACGCTGTAGTGGAGGTCTCCGGAAATTTCGACCACCTGGGGTTCTTTAACGTGCACTGACATCGCACAGCACACGGGCCTCAACATTTCGCCTCCATCGAAATGCAGCCGCCGCGGCCAGGATTCGATCCCGCGACCTTCGGATCTGCAGCCGAGTGCCATAACCACTAGACCACCGTGGCGGGGCACACGCAGCGCCGCTTGCGGCATTTGCGTGCAGTCATCACTTGCGTGGCCACCCTCTCTCGTACGGAATGCGCGCGCTCAGGACACAAGATATTTTTTTTCTAGGCACTATAGCTGCGGCGAGCGCGCGGCAGGCGAGGGAGAGAGTGACGTCATCGCGCACTGCGAGGGGAGCATGACGTCAACGCGCAGCTGCGGCGTGACCTACTTGGCACCGCTCCAACACCTGCGGCGAGGGGAGCGCGTTGCGGCGCGTTCGTACGGACGGAGGGACAGCGTTACACAGGCTAGTCAAAGAGCTGCTTCGCATCTAATAAACCATAACCGCGATGTAGTGTCTGCTATTTTACTCCAAATGCGTTTGTCCCACTTAGCACGAATTCTCATTCATATATATACTACAAAGATGAATCCTTGGCAGCAGGGTAATTATATCATCAAAGGATCACGTGGGGTACAAAGCATTTATTTCGACATTTCGGCCGCGACACCGGCCTTTTTCCAGTGTAGAATGCAAATCGTACATACATATCCTAGGGGACAGACACGGGAAAAAGGAGAGAGACCGCGGGAGAAGTTGAAAAGGAAAGAAGGGGGTGTGTGTATGGTATAGCGGGGACCAACTTGAAAGCCGGAAGAGAAAAAATAAATAATAAAATAAAAAACAGGGGGAGGGAATGGAATGTCGTAGGCTGACAGAGAAAGAAAGAAGTTGAAAGAAGCAAGGGGCGAGGAGCGGTGCACGCATCGCCGCTTTGAGTCATGGGAGCAGCGTAGCAAGTACAGACCTTTAAAATAGTGTGGTATTTTAGGGACCACACCAATAGAGCCCTCCTGGGCGCCGCCATGAAAGTGTCGGTAGCGACATCTAGCGGCGGCGCTATCTTGGGCTGTTTGCTGGCCGGGCTCTCCGTCCGGGCGCATGCATTCGTTTTGTGTACTTCAGCAAGATCTTGCTCTTTCGAGCTTATTAAACATCGTGGAATCGTTAGGTAGCTTCATTTGTGAGTGTGTGGGATCTGTTTGATTAGCAGGACAGTTGCCATCGCCATTGTTTTGCGTGTTATTGCGCGGGAAGAGGTGGAATCAGCGGAGCCGGATGGGATCAGTAAATAGGGATATTTAGCGTGTCCGGTAAACCGGTATACGCAAAGGTGTAGCGGATACCGGATAGCGTGTAGCGTTGTTTTTTTGCAGTGAAGTGGCGCCAGCTATGGGGGATAAACAGAACAAGCAAACCCGCGTTATATGTCCTCCGAGATTCTGGAAGCCACTCACTAAGCCTACAGCTTCGATAATTTCAGTCGGGCTCTCAGAAACGGCGTTGAATCATCACGGATACTTTACTGTCGAAGCCGCATGATACAAAGCTAAGGCGAATACAACCGTCAGTTAGTTACTTAAGGGCTACAGAGCGCGCGACGACCACTTGAAAGATTCGAAGCGGAGGGCGGTCAGTCGGCCATCTTTGCCAATGCGCTGTTTACGCCCGGTATTCCGCCCTACGCAAAGCGCTTGCGTATAGCGGTTTACCGGACACGCTAAATGTCCCTAATGTGGGAAACCGGGAACCGCGTCGCCTCCCCCCCCCCTCGTTCTTTTTGTGAGTTACTGTTGTACGATGACTCGCCTCATAATGGGAATACTGTTGTTTTTGCTAACAATGGTGTCACTCGCTAAGGCGGAAGCCTTAATGTCTCAGTGAGAACAACCTTAATGTTTCAGTCAGTGTCCCCAAAAGAGGATAGTTCGAAAATTTTCGGAAAAGATTTGATACTATATATCAATAACCAATCATGTAACATAATATATCGAACGAACCCTTAATTGAACGCGGACATGCTGTTGTTTTGTGGGGTTTAACGTCCCAAAACCAGCTCGGATTATGAGAGGCGCCGTAGCGGAGGGCTCCGGAAATTTCGACTACCTGGGGTTCTTTAACGTGCACTGACACCGCACAGCACATGGGCCTCAACATTCCGCCTCCATCGAAATGCAGCCGCCGTAGCCGGGATTCGATCCCGCAGCAGCGGAGTACCATAGCCACTAGACCACCGTGGCGGGGCTTAAACGCGGACATGACTAAGGCATAACGCGCATTACAGCCAGGCTTTAAGTAATGCTCATGACTTCATGAACTATTAAAGTTAGTTGCCTGTGAAGAGATCAATGGCTGAAAATCGCAAACTAATGTTTGTAAGTCACGTAAGTTAGGTTGGAGTGGTTATGATAATAAGAGTGCACCATGATAATGACCAAATCACGATTAAAGAATGACCTGATTTTGCAGAGCATGCAATCAATGACACATAATACAAGGAAAAGCTTGAAACCGTAAGAAGGCGGTCGAGATAGGAGTCACACAGAAGGTGCTTGTCGAAGGATATGATATTAGTTATAGGCAGGTTCATGACATGATGTGCTCAGGTCATGCTATGACATGAGCATGACTCTGCAAACATAAGACTACTGGAAGGGGATCGATATGGGTGTCATACAAAAGGTTCATATCGAAGGATGTAATATTTGTCAGAGTCACGACATAACATGACATGCTCATGTCATGAACATGACTGCAAAAATAAATGTAAAGGAAGGAGGTCAAGATGGATGTCAAACGAAAGGTATAGGTCGAGAGACACGATATGAGTTAGTCATGCTCATGACATGAAATACATGACATAGCATGACAGAGCGAAAATTAACCGAAGGGGGTGAAGATGGGTGTCAAACGGAAGGTAAAGCTCTAGGAATGTGATATACGTTATAATCATGTTCATGACATGACTTACATTATACGACATGAGCATCATTATGCAAAAAGCTATGAAAGGGGGTCGCATACATGCTGTAAAACAAAAGGCACAGGTAGAGATGTTATATGAGTTATTCATTTTCATGACATGATATGGTCATGACACGACATGAGTATGACTCAACATGAAAGCTTTAACGGGGTTAAGATGTATGTCACACGAAAGGTACAGCTCGAGGTAGGTGATATGTTATAATCATGTTCATTACAGGTCATGATCGTGGCTCCAGATGATCATTACTCAACATAAAGACAAACTCAAGAAGTAGTGCAACGGCGTTCGTACACCGATACTAAGACGAGTAAACTTTAACGAGGTGTGATAAAGTCAGTCAGTATATGCCGCACGTATATCTGTGTGCATAACATCGCAAAAATGTTGTGGCATGATGTATAAGACATGACATATGTGCGGCATTTACTCAGTCATCGCTGGTTTTAAACCAGCGATAGGTAGCTACTCTTACTCTGGGCTGTTCCTTCATCTTGGTTAACTGTCGGCTATTGTGTGCTGACTTTGTCTGTAATGAATAACGTTGGCTAATACATACAAACTTCGCTGGCATCTTGGCATAACGTCGGCTCCCACAGGGCGTGAGACCCAGATCTTTCTTGTTCTGACTGGGTTTCCCATTTATCGCAGTCATGGTTATGAAGCATTCATTCGGGCCCGTTTTGCAGCCTGGTTCATTATTGACTTCCGTCGAGCTCCCCAGATTTTCTCTTTTTTTTTTGTTTTTTTAGGGAAGCGTCCGCGTTACAGCAGGTGCTGAAGCACGTTCGCCTTCAAACAGAACACGCCCGCATATGGTTTGCACTGCGCAGGACCGACCCGCACGCTTGTTCGCTCTGCATGATTTTTCTATTCGCTAGGCGGATAGCATTTCAAACATGCGAGCGTAAACTCGTCCCTAACGTGTGTGTGTGGGTATATATATATATATATATATATATATATATATATATATATATATATATGTAACGTTCCAACACACACAAGCAAGACAAATAGGGACTTCTGAGAGAGAAGCGTAGTGCTTCCCAACAAACGACAAAGGTTCCGGGAATGTGCGTACAGCGGCTCACATAAGGAGGAAACATGCCGTTTCTTGGCTGCTGCTACAGGCTGAAAGTCAATGAGAAAGGGAAAAGCTCGTCGCACAGGCCGGAGTCGTACAGCAGCAAGGACAAGAGCAACAAAAAGAAGGTAAAAGAAAAAGGAATGTTCGTACTAAAACCCCTTGTTTTGGTAGTATTTTGAAAGGGGTTTAGGTCTCATGGTTGAAGCTCATTCGAATAGGGAGAGAGGATGGAAGAAGAAATCTGGGACAATCGTGCCGTACGCTTAGAACGACACTGACTACGGCTGAGGGGGTGTAGGCGACACCAGCGTTAGATCGCGTGGGAACATGAGCGGTGCGGCGTTTTGGCACGAGTACGTCAGTGAGTGCGCAGCCGCACTCCTCCTGCGCAACGTTGTGCTCACTGCAGAGTTGTTTACGTGCATCATTTCTTTTCTTCTGGTAGTAGGTGCAACCATAAACAATGAAGCGATGCCCTGTCGATGGGCTGTTCGTAAAGGACACGTTAAATCGCTCTAGTGAGCGAAAAACAGAGCGCGCACCGTGCAAGCACGGCAAAACGTATGGGCGGGTCGGTGCAACAAACAGCCCAACGAAGGGGGGCGTGGCGCGGGGAGCTCTCTCCCGCGTGCTAGCAGACGACAAAACAGGTTCCGGCTCGGGGCTCGGCGGTGCGAGAGTGCCGATGGAAAGGCCTATAGCCATATATATATATATATATATATATATATATATATATATATATATATATATATATATATATATATATATATATGTGTGTGTGTGTGTGTGTGTGTGTTTTCCATGTCAACAGTAGGAGCGTGTACTGCGCATACACGACCAAGCATTCTGGCACTGCAAAGCCCGTAAATCGGTTACCTCCTGCAACATGCGCGCGAAATGGCAAGTTAGAGTGTTAGTTCCCTGTAGCCAGGCCCCTAGCCAGGATGTCTTTTTCAGGAGAGCCACTCCCTCCCCCAGGAGAGGGGGGAGGGCTCTCCCGAAAATTTGGTTTCGGGGGGGGGGGGGGGGCGGGTAGTGCCAATAACATAAATATAAGATATTAATAACTTTGCATTTATAAAGTGTCTCATTGTACATACTGCGAGTTTTACCCAAAATGACTAACGAAATAGATGTTTTTCTCAAATAGTCAAGGCCTTCAGCAAGTGGGCCCCTCGCCAAAAAAACATCCTGCCTACGGGCCTGCCTGTAGCAGTACATCAGGGTAGTAGATACGTGTTTGCATTAGCCTGACCTTCCAATCTTTTAGCTATGTACGGCTCCTTAACGTTACTGAGGCTGAATTCAATGAACGCACCAACGAAAAGTCCAGGCACGGTTTGCGGCTCGGCCTGCGAAACCGACTTTTGCTGAAATTTAGGACAACGACTGCCATTGTGCCGTGCTTTTCTTTCAAGTTTATGTCAACATTTAATCAGCAAGTACGTCAACAGATGAACTTCGCTTTCGAATGTGCAACTATTTATTGCCTCGATTCGTATTTTTTAAAAATCATAGAGATCAAATTGAACACTCATGAGTACTGGTCCCAACCCTAATTTTGCTGGTGTCCAGCGCCTCCTCCCTGACTGCTTCCATACTCGATATGCTATGAAGAAATTGTAAACAACGGATCTTTATGCTTGAATTAGCGAGTAATTTAGAAGATGAAACTTCAGAAGGGGAAAGAAAGTGTTAACACGAGAGTGCCAAGGAGCACGTACCGCCAAACAGTGGGAAACTGATAGTGTGAAAATGAGATACACGACGCTAGGAGCTCTGATCGGAGTGGTCATAAATGAAAGATGCATTTTTAAGAGCGCTAAAACTGAACTACATGGAAAACGCTGAGGGGAGGGACCTCACACTGCGATTGTGCATGGCAGAAATACAGGACGGGGATCATGGCTGCCGTTCGTGGCTATACGACATTGGCTAATTTCCGATCCCGTATGGTGGTTCAAGTATCGGGTTAGCGCCACGCATGGATACCTTATGGCTACTTTGAGCGTGTATTTGGACGCAGTTAGCAGCCATGTTTTTCCATTATTCGCAGAGACAATAGCGAGAATGCCTAAGGACTAGCAGACAAGTGTTTTCTGCGACCTCTCGCTTCCTTCTCCATAATATTCTTTTTTTTTTCCCGGAGTTAAATTATTGTGTGACGGAGCGTTAACTCATTACAGACATTACGTGAGGCAAACACGTCTCCAGCACAGTGTTGGCGCTGCCAGCAATCAGTGCTGACGATACATGCAAGCTTTTAATGCTGCTTGACAGCGAGTGTTCGCGTGTCAACTTCACAAACACGACAATCGGCAACATATGAAGCTAGACTGCATATATTCAGGAAAGTTCTTTAACTAATGCCTAACTATTACTGTTAGCTTTACGAATATACTTCGGTTGAGGACAGATGAAGAAAAAAAAACGAACACTTGATCTTCTTGCTGATTTATTGCTTTGAATGTTCCAAAATTACCAAGACAAAAATTCTATTTCCGATAAGCTGTGTACAGGCACAAAGCTTATAACCGCTTATTTATGTATTTGCAACTTGCCAGTTCTTTGAGGACCAAGCAAAAGAGCGAAATGTTCGCTGTTGATTCTGTTTTTTTTTCTTTGCTTATTCAAAATGGCATTATTTACGGGACGAAGAGCGAAAACGTGACGAAGAAAACTGTATCGCCGAAAGGGGACCAGAAGCTTAACGGATTCAGTTGCAAGTTGAGCGTCTTTCCTGACAGTGCCCATTTCGTTAAGTTTTCGGTCTCCGTCCCACAAATGTCACAACTAGCCCGAAGGTTCAGTCTTTGATCACATATTACTTATACACTGTTAAAAATCGAAAAATATTCATCAAACCGATTTTCTTCTGTTTGGGTACAAACTTGGCGCTGAAATGAAATGGCATGGGAAATTTGGCTGCGATTAGCTTGAGTCCTGGGTACTTTTCTACTCTTCCCAAAGGCAACCCTGCTAGCCACCGGATCGGCGCTCCCGGAAAGAGTATTGCGAGTGGTTTCCTTCCTGACAGCGCTCCTTGAGGGCTCCATATTCAGAAATTCGAAAAATGGTGTCGCGGATGTTGTTGTGAAACATTTTCTTTTTTTTTGTAATTCAAGGTCAACATTCACATCGTGTTCTAGCAGTGGAGCCACCAACCAAATCAAAGCCACCTCGACCAGATCGATAACGCATATTTTTGTTTGGAAACGGCTTTCCTAGTAGTGGACCTGGAGTCAGACCACAAAATCTTGTGTGCAGTGGCAGTGCATAAATAATATAGGAGCAGTCTCGTCATACGAGTACGCTGTTCACTAAGTAGGCACATGATGTATCATCATCATCATCGTCGTAGATCATTATGCGTCAACCGTCAGGGATATCGTGAGCTCGCATCGCGCGCCATGAGCCAGCGGAACGCGCCGTCGCCTTGGGCAAAGCCAAACGCTGTAGCCGCTGGCAGCTGTGTTCGATCATCTCTTTCTCTGGCAAGGCGCTACGTCCATCGGCTCCCGGCATTTCGTACCTACTGTGAAGATTACGCACCGACTTTCTTCAGCCGCGGCCGCTCACTTGCGGCTGTTCAGCTTCGATTCAGGCAAGTGGCTCTTTGCTGGCTCAGCTAAGGCGGAGATCCCTACACTCATGACCTGCGGCCGACCAGTCGGATGCCCATCTGGCCAAGGCTCTCCGAGAGCTTCATATGTGCTCATCTGGGGAGCCGTCGTAGTGGACAGGTCAAGCAGTGTGGAAAAGGCGCAACGCTCAGCTGTTGATCGCAGCATGCCCGCCAATGGTGGACGTGCAGCCTCCCGTCGCAGGAACAACTTGGACGGCAGCATCAATCATTCGAGGAAGCCTCTAAGGAGTCGGTGCTGGAAAGGCTGCTTCCGTTACGTGCAGTGGAAGAGGCATGGAGACATGATGCGGTCGTTCGGAGGCATTACTATACGCACACGGGTCTCGTCTACACGGTGTTCCAGACTAACCACAAGAAGCGGTCGTATGCGGTACCCAATGTGGAGGAGAGGTCGATACCTGTCAACCGAGTGGAGGCCGCGAGAGGCTTTCACACGCGGGCAAGCCTCTTCTGCGTCGAGCTTCACACTGACCACCTTGAGCAGACGGGGCCGCTGTGGAGGTGGCGTGGCATTGCGTCGTCTGCGTGGTGGCCGTTTGGAAGAGCCATCGCACGTAGACGGGCCGCTTCTACTCGACCGTCCACCTTTGGAACAAAGAGATGAAGCAGACGGGACCCAATTTGGAGGACCCAATTTGGAGGGGGCGTGTCATCGGCACAGTGGCCGCCTGGTGGGACTGCCACACGCGGATTCACCGCTTCTTCTCGGAGCTGCGCTTTTACCTCCACGCAGTGGCGGCACGCGGACCCGCTGTCGAAGAGACGGTAGGACGTTTCAATGTTGTGGTGGACGTATACGGAGGGACCACCGCACGTCGACGGGTCGCCTCTACAAGAACATCTCTATCCCCAGGAGTGGATGCACAAGGGTCCCGATGTGTAGGGGGTGTGGGGGCGTGTCATCGGTGTGGTGGCCGTTCGGAAAGGGTACGACGCGTCAACGGGTCAACTCGTTTCGTAACTCCATCATTACTACCAGGAGTAGCTACACGCAAGACCCACTGTTGGACGCTTGGAGACGTGATGCGTGCGGCAGCAGTGCGGAGAGGCTATTCCACACCGACAGGCCGCCTTTACGCGGAGCGTTGTTCTTACCACCATATAGAGCTCCTGCATGCAATATTTCTGGCAGGCACTCTCAGCGTGGCATATTTTGGATAATGTCAAAGATAGCATCGATGGTCAGGGGTAAAAGGCTGCTGTCGCCTATCATAGTGTGGGTCTTCCCAGAGGACGTTCGGCGAAAGGCAAAGATGGCGCTCGTGAAGACAACCGTCAACGACTCCACATTTCGCTAGCACGGTTGCTGATAGACTTCATGGTTGGCGCTAGCGGAGTCAGACGCGGCCAATCGCATGGAATCTGATTTTTATATATTGTGTTCCCACTTGACTTGGAGATGGGCTCGTCGCAATGCTCTTTTCGCGGCGCCGCAATAGTAAGCTTTGATGTAATTAAACATTGCGTTTAAGTGGACTGCGTGTCGAGTTATTTTTCAGCCTATAATTAGTAAATAAACATCGGCTAATAAATATACGACTGGCATCCAATAAATGTTCAATTAAGATATCTTCGAATATATAAGTTATCTCTCGCTTGATGCATGCTCATTCTGCAAACGTCAAGCAACTGTCATTTGGCGCAAGCTGGTCCATGCAAATTGATGCAACTGGCCAAGTACTGAACACTCCCCAATCTGGAAATGTCCGTAACACCTTACCTTCACGGCCGAATTAACAATACTTTTCTTTCGTAAGCATTTTCAGCCATTGGCCGGCTTGGTTTGCTTATGATGTATGTATGGCCGTAGGATTGGCCCAAGCATTCCTTTAGCCTACATAGCGGGATTATTTTTTAGGAGAAGACGTATATCTGCAAACAATAAATAACATCTACAATGTTTGCATAGCCATGTACTCCTTCATGAGAGGAGCAGGAGAACTCCTGTCAAGAGACGTGTGAGAAAAGGAGGTACGATCTCCCTGATGTTATTTAATGAATGTTTTGAGGAAGTATTGAGAAATTTAAAATGGCCGAAATGGGATATAGAATACACGGAGAACATCTCAGCAGTTTACGTTTTGCAGACGACTGTGCACCTTTTGGCAATGAAGGGGACGAACTAAAAAAAAATAATAATAACTGAGGAGCTAAGCCAGTAAAGTGTTGAAATAGGACTAAAAATGAATAGGGAAGAGCCAAAACTTATGCTTCAGCAGTCTAGCTAAAAATAGGAATTTATAAACGAATAGGTGTATCTCGGATGTGTAGTTACTAACCGTGAAGCCTACCCATGAAAAAGAAATTAACCGTAGAATAAGGGCGGGTTTGAACGCATACGGGAGACATTCGGAAATCACGACTGGAGACTTGACGCTATCGCAAAAGTAAACAGTATTTAACCACTGCATGTTTTCCAGTACTAACGTGCGGTGCAGTATCATGGAGGATAACAAAAAAAAAATTACAGATGAATTTGAGTAGCATGCATGGAAAGAGGGTGTGACGCTAAGAGATAAAAAACGAGCGGAATGGACCTGTCAACAAATAGGAGTAGCTCATATTCTGATATAAATGAAATGAGTGAAGTAGGCCAGGGAAAGACACGTCATGCGGAGGACAGATAACAGATGGGCTGTAAGAACGACGAAGGGGATACCAAGACAAAGCAAAACACAACAGAGGCAATCAAGAGGTTAGACGGAGCTATGAAATTAAGAAATTCGCAGGCATAAAGCGGAAACAACGCGGTAAGGATGGGGCGAATTGGAAGTCGTTGGGAGAGGAAGAAGGCCCCTCCCAACGCGGACCACGGGCCCCTCCGCGGGACCGGTCTTTTTTAAAGAAGTTCGGTGCCGCCGTTGGAATTTTGGCAATAAATGAGTCGTGCCTGCTATTTTGCTCCAAATACGTTTGGCCCACTGAGCATAAATTCTCAATTCCATATATATGCTTCAAAGATGAGTCCTTGGCAGCAGGTTAATTATGTCGTCAGAGGATCACGTTGAGAAACAAAGAATATTTTCGATTTTTCGGCCGCGAGACCGGCCTCTTTCAAGCTTAGAATGCAAATGGTACACACAGAGCCTACAGGACACTAACGGGAAGAACAAAAGGAGAGAGCACGGGAGAAGTTCAAAAGGAAATGAAGTGGGTGTATGGAATATCGTTGACCTTCTACAAAGCCGAAAGAGAAGAAATAAATAATAAAATAAAAAAGGGGAGGGGGATCGAATGACGGATGCTGACGGAGAAGGTGAAAGAAGGAAGGCGGCAGGAGCGGTGCAGGCATCGCCGTTTTGAGTCACGTTAATGTTAAGGATGCCATTTATCAGGTGTTGAAACTCAGCTGAACCTTATAGCATGTTGACTTTATATATGTAAATGAGAATTTATGCTCAGTGGGCCAAACGTATTTGGAGTAAAATAGGAGACACGACTTCGCGTTATCATGCATTTACAGACACAGTTTCCGACGGACGGAACCGAACTGTCGATAAACCGTTAATCTTCCGTGTAATTCGCCCAGTCGATCATCATGTAAAGACGTCAGAAACACTCTATTCGAACGCTGGGATCTGGCGTTTAATGTGACGCTAGCACAAACGCGTTACAACATGCAGTACACTCTAGTAAGGGGGGAGAGGCCACAGCGTCTTACGCAGCCCCTTACACAGGCCGGAACGCGCACCGCGTTTGCCGACGCCATCACATGACTGCTGAAAGAGTATAAGGCGGAGAGGCCACAGCGTCTTACACCAGCTTCTCACACGCGCCGTAACGCGCTAGCACAAACCCATCATCATCGTTAGAAACGGACAGTCTTTCGCTCTCTCTCTCTCTCTCTTTCTGTCTCACACAAGACAGCAGATGGAAGAGTGAGAGAGCTCGCGCGCCACCTGACGTTCCTGAAGGCAACTCGGAGGTAAACAATGTCTGCTAATGGGAATGAGAGACAGAAGAAGTCGGCTTTTAGCTAACACTTACACTTCTAGTTAAAGAGACGGTCACACGGAGGGCCCGTGGTCGCGTTGGGACGGGGCTTCTTCCTCTCCAACGACTTCCAATTCGCCCCATCCTTTCCGCGTTGTATTCCGCTTTATGCCTGCGAACAGAGCACTCCGGTAATGGAATCAAAGGGCAGTCCTTGAAAATTATCGTTCAAAGGGTCAGCTGAGTTTCAACAGCTGATAATGGTATCCTTGAAGTAAACGCGATATGTTGCCTTCGGCATTTTTCAGTCCGCGTTTGATGAGGGAGGTAAGCTTCACAACGTATCTTGCATTAAAATGTTCCATGTTAACAGTAGGGGCGTGTACTGCACATACACGACCAAGCGTTATGGAGCTGAAAAGCCCGTAAATCGGTTACCTTCTGCAACATGCGTGCTACTGGCAAGTTAGGGTGCTGGTTACCTGTAGCCAGGCCCCTAGCCAGAATGAAGGGGCGGGCGGGGGGGGGGGGGGTCCTCTCCCGAAAATTTTGTTGGGGTGAAGTGCTGATAACATAGAGTAGTGCCAGTAACATAAAATATAAGCATAATAATAACGTTGCATTTAGCAATTCAATTATTGTACATAATGAGATTTTCACCAAAAATAAATAATTAAATGGATCCTTTTCTCATATAGCCAAGGCCTTCAGCAACTAGGCCCCTTCGGAAAAAAAAAAGAAAAACGAAAAAATCCTGCCTTCGGGCTTGCCTTTAACATTACTACATCAAGGTGGCAGATACGTGTTTGCATTAGCCTAAAGTTCCAATCTTTCAGCTACGTACGGCCACTTGACGTTACTGAAGCTGTCTTCATTGAACACACCAACGAAACTTCGGGACAAAGTGTGCGGTTCCGCCTGCGAAACCGACCTTTGCTGGAATTTAGCACAACGACTTCCATTGCTCCGTGCTTTCCTTTCAAGTTTATGCGAACATGTAATCAGCATGTTCGTAAACATAGGAACTTCGCTTTCGAGAGTGCAGCAATATATTTCTGCATGGCACGGCAAGGGAGAATGTAGTACTTGATGGCACGGCAAGGCAGAATACTACGAAGAAGCAACGATGGCACTTTCGAAGTACCTCAGATGCACATTAACAGTTATGCGTTTTTCTTCACCCCAAGAACCATTAAAGAATGGAATGAGTTACCGCTACTAACGCGACAAAGCAGCAATGCGGATCAATTTGAAGACAATCTCACACGACTGTAAAGATGCACGCACGTATACGCTTTTTTTTTTATTTTGCGGGTGTCTTTGACATTCGTTTGCATTGGTAGTTTGTAATAGTTGATTTGTATATATATGTACGGAATATTTCGCTTATGTATACAACCTTCTGTCTTTGTACGGTAACGCTCGCCCATTTTTCGTAGTATTTGATTAACTTGCATTAGTGGTCCTGCATAATGTGATTAATGTATGGCTTATGTATGCTTATGTGTCTCGTTATCTTTTGTTAAATTCTTATGCTTGCTTATGCAGCATGTTGTTCTCTTTCAAGTGTTTCCTTTCTTTTCATGCAATGCACGACTTGCAGCAGAGTTGCTTTTGACCCACCCTGTAACGGCCGACTGGCCAACAGTATGAAGAAATAAACAATTAAACAAACAAACAAACAAACAAACAAACAAACAAACAAATAAACAAATAAATAAATAAATAAATAAAATATTGCCTCAGTTCGCATATAAGGATGATGGAGCTCAAACTGAGCACTCATGGAGTACTGGACCCAGCCCTAATTTTGTTCGAGTACA
>JABSTT010004376.1:0-23279 GCA_013339685.2 Hyalomma asiaticum | reverse complement strand
ACCTTATTCCACATTAACCTGTCGGCAAGGGTCCGAGTTGTGAAGGTCTTCCTTCGAGCCATAGTAGTCACGTTCGAGCCCGGCAGCATGATTATCCCGTCTACAATCACTAATCAACAACTAACTAACTTGGGGTTATGCAGGACAAGGTGGAGCAGCGTTGGCAGTTGTGCTGTTTGTCCTGACGCCGCGTTATGCGCAATATCGACGACACGCAGCGCACTGACAAAGTAAACGCTCACACCTGCGAGCCTAAACGTATGTGATGAACGAAAACAAAGCTACGGAGGATCGAAAAAAAAAAGAATGCGGTGATCGCGAGGGCACGCGACCGAGCCAGGCACGAAGCGAGCAGGCGGCCACAAGCGCGCGGCGAAAGAAACAGCCCCTAAACAGCCCCCGGTAGTCGCGCGCTTTTCGTCAGCCACTGACACGTCGCTGAAGTCTGGTGACGTAAAGCGGTGGGCGGGGCACCTCCTTTGACGCCGCCCTAAGGAGCTCTGTACCTCTATTCCGCAGAGTTGAACAGGACTGGAAAGGGAAGTTTTCCGGTCGCAATCTCTTCGCTCCTAACAAACCGTTTTGAAAAATTCTTTCGGCTGTGAATTTCTGAGAGGCATTCAATACACACCCAGCCGTTTTCAAAACCAAGCCCGAGCGGTGGTTCAGGACCCCTTTAAGCAAAGCTATTGCACCCATTCTGCCGCGGTGGCTATCATTGAACCTCGGGTGTTGGCCAGAATGATGCAACACAAATGTTAAGGGACATTAAACAAAACTTTTGCTGCAGGGTTTCTTTGCCCAAATGAAAGATTGGGTGCTGAAACAGTCCGACATAACCTTGTTTTCAGGCAGAAACAGCAGGGAGATAAGGAAATTAATGCATGTTTTGCAAAGTGCCGTTCCTAGTGAGCACACCATGAGCTAGAGGACATGGCATAATCTTTGCTGGATGCTGGCATGCACCCCATGTTAGTGAAGGTGCTCTACCCCCTCCTCTCATGCAGTCGCTTTCGCTCTTTCCCTTTATGGTTGCTCCCTCACAACATGAGAACAAAGCATAGATGTCAGGAAACCTCCGGCATGACTCAGTTCAAAAAAGAAAACGGTAAGGACAGGGAGGGAGTGCTAGTAACTGCCTGTCGGGTGAGCGTGTCTCCACCGCAACACAAGAAGGAGGGAGATAACAAAGGGAACAGAAGAAAGGAAGGGGAGCTTGTGACATCAGCAGCAGCAAGTAATACACACACTCACAAAAACAAACCCTCCAAGCCTCTCTACAAACAGGAGGAGGAGGAAAAACTTTGTTATGGTAATCCGGCGGCGGTGGTGGTGCGGGTTCCACGCCTAGGTGTTGGCCAGGAGCCTTTGGGTCCTGGCAGCACCCTCGGTTCGTCGCTCTACACACAGTCAACATTCTTAGTACACTAGCATTGCTAGAGGAGGGCAGCAAGGGCAGTGCCTCAGGGTTGCTTGGAGAGCGGGAAGAGCTCGTCAAGCGAGGATCATGGAGCCCCTTCCTGCCTCTGTTACTGGTGCTGTTTGGGTACACATGTTATCGTGGCCATCAGCACTCGTGTGGTGTGCAGCTGCCACAAGCTCACAATCCTTGAAATGTAAAGCCATTAGTTCAGGAATACGTCAAACGAATGCTGCATACAGGGTCAGTGGCCTCCTTAGAGTCAAACATTGACGCTTCCGTCATATGTTCATATTTTTGTTCAGAAGTTCAGTATCCCTTTAAAGGGCCACTAAACAGGCTCCTACTCTTTTGTTTAAGCCGCCCAAACAAGCTAACTCAATCACAGAGAAGGTTGCAGCAATCACATTCTGTGAATATGACAGTGCTGCGCGCCACAGACGCCGCATTTCAAAAAACAATTCCCACGCCTCTTTCCTGCGATTGACCAGTCGCGCTCACATCTTAGGTGTCGTCACGTTCTACCGCGAACAACTTTGCGCAGTTGCAGCTCGTTAATTGGTCGAAACCAGGTCTATGTCAGATCCTGTGGCCATCCCACCGCGAGCGCCGGAGCAGTGCTGGCCGGAGCAACCGGAATTGCAACGCAAGCGTCAATGACGTCAATTGCTCATGTCATGTCACGTGTCAAAAGTCTCGACAGAGAAGGGTGGGGAGGCCAACCGAGAAAACGAAACCGACGCAAGCGGCCACTTAAACCCGTGTAACTTCTTTATTATTGCACCTATTCGCAAAATTCTTGTGGGAGCATGTTCACATCGCACAGGAGCACAGTTATATCTTTAAAGCAAACTTTGGACCTCGGGGGTTGTTTAGGGGCCTTTAAGCTCAGCGAACCAAAAGATCTGCTCCACTTATTCTAATGAACAACATATGTCTCTGATACCGTGCACCAATAGGTTCTTATAGAGCTGAGCAAGACCTAGTGCAGCATCATAAATTTTGGTCACTGCTATGCATTGCCCGTCTTGAAAGTCAGCTTTATTAAAGAATGCCCGCATAATTGTATAGGACTGGTAGCAGTGAGAAGGTAACTGTAGGCAGCAAGAAAAAAAGACCATTCGGTTACTAAGATCTTGCTACAGCAGTGCACTTGCTAAAGAACTTTCATTTACAGAAGAAGAGCCTGTTGATGCAGATTGCTTTGAATGGACATTTATCCCATTGTTTGTACTGTTCAGAACTGCTTATTTTGACATCTGAATTGCAGAGCAAGTTTTGTTAAGTAGTAATGCCGTCCTCCTCCCCTCCCCCTCGTTTTTTTTTCCACTGAGATAACTTATGAGAGACTAGCCTTGTTGGCAGTATTCAGTTCCTCAGTCATCATGGTTGTTTGGAAGATGAGTGAGAGTTTGATGTGTTTTGTGAAACAACCTTTACAGATACTCGTGCTTCTCGCTTGACATATTGTGATAACACCACATATGGTGCCAATGGACAAGTTGGCAGAAAATAAGGAACTATGTCAGTTGTAGAGCATGCAGTGTCATTGCATTAGGGCTCTCACATGTATGCTTCCTGTCTTCCACGCTCTGGGGAACAATTCAAGCACTCCTTTGCCCCCAAATTCTGCCCGAAAAGATGCTGCTCCGCTGCAGCTGCTTTGTTACATAGCACACAGTTTGAGAAATGCGTTACGAAAAAAACACATGCAGCTCAACCATTCCATTGCAGACACCAGGAGAAGTTTCACACTATTGCATAAGTTTTCCTTTGAGGGAGCAGTGAAACTTTGTTACAGTGGTGAAACATGGTTCATTATATATAGGGTTGTTCGTTTTCGGGTTTTATATTTTTTCAAATTCGGGGGGTAAAAATCGGGCGGTATTTTTCAAACTGATATTCGGGGAAAAATCGGTTTTTTTGCGAAACCATTCCTTACTTCGGGTTTTTTCGGGTTAAATATACGGTTGTACTTATCAGAACTTACACTGAGCTTATCAAAACGTATCACGGGCTTTTTAAGTATAACACATTAAATTTGGTGTTTCAAGCTGGTAATTGGGACAGACACCAGAGTATTATAGCAAATACAGTATACTACCCGAAATTTTGTGTTTGTTTGAAAATGAATCAGTGGTGTTTGAAAATGAATGAATCAGTAAACATTGACTCTTAGAAATTATACATTTTATTCTCGAAAATCTGGTCATCGATTTTTTACACGTCCTTGTTGACATACATTATCATCTGCATGCGCAACATGTCAGTCTCCATTCGAGATCTGTCCGGTCGTTGAACATATCTCAGCTGGGAGAAAGTTCTCTCCACATCACAGCTACCATTAGCTAGGCACAACAATGTCAGTGCAGCTTTTGCAAGCCTTGGGTAGCGAGAAGTAGAGTCATGCCAATACTCGATTAGTTCGACAGCTGGGTTTGTGGGGCTCGCTTCCAGCAAATACTGGTTGAACTCGTCATTAAGGGAATCTACATTGTCGGTTACGGACATGAACAGAGGTCGGTAGTCCTCAAATGACTGCCCCAGCAGACGCTTCTGAAACGGATCAAGGACGGCTCCCAACTTCCACAAAGTTAGCTGGTTTTCCTCTTTTTCTGAGACGTTCCGTCCAAGAGTGCAGCGCCATTTTGTGGCGAGTTTCGTGCAGAACTCTTCAGAACATGTTTTTACTAAATTAGCGCTGCGCTTGGGTAACATAGACAAAACAGCTTTGGCCTGATCGCTTTTACCGATCATCGCCGAAAGCTCCCCGACAATCTGCTGCAGCTTCACGTTTACCAGGTGATCAAAGCTGGGCATCAAAAGCTTCCCACTTTCAAGCGTTTTCTGGGCTTCCAAAAGTGGGCCGAGTGCATCTCTCATCAAGATTGCCTTCGCGTAAACAACTTGTTTTTCAGAAAGTATCCCTCGAATAGCTTCCGCTTTGCTGCTATCATGCGAGCTTTCAGCAAGTTCTGTTAACGAGCTCCACATTTCTACGACTACCACAAGTGCCTTGTAGAAGCTTTGCCATCGATTCGGGACAACAGAAGGTGGCTTCTTAATGTCAGGTCCAAAGAGGCCATTAGAAGAACAAATTTCAGTGTACTTTTGGTAAAGCTTGTTAGCGTGCTTAAATAACGCTCCAAACTTGATCACTACGGATCGAACATCAGACATGCATGGTAAAGAAATGGCATGGTCAACACTCACATGAATAAGGTGTGCTATATCTTTCACATGCAAGATTTGGATCCCTTCAGCCTGACAGATTTCTCGAACCATCTTTCGCATGTACTCCGCTGAGTCTGTGGCTACTGCCACAACGTCTTTCCACGTCTTGCCAACCGTCAGGAGTGCCTTGCTAACTGCGCTGGCCACCGTGTAACTGTTCGATGCATTTACCCTGTCGACGTCGACCAGAACAACGTGCTTCTTCACGTTTTTCTGGCTATAGTAGCACAGGAGAGTGTTGATGGTAGGCACACCAGTGATGTCTGGGGATTCATCGACGATGACGCTCACTTTCACATCTCGCATATCATCGCGGATTTTCTCCATGTCCTTGTCAAAAGCTTCTTTCAGGTATTTCAGCCGAAGTCTTTGTCCTGTTGGCATGGTCTTCGCGGCCTTGCAGTATTTGCGTGCGAAGTCTCCCAGCGGTCCGTCCGCCTGGTGCATGCTTATTCCGCTGTACGCTAGGGCACGAACAAAGTCATGGATAACGCCGTCCGCTTCAGTTTCTTTCGCACGCTGTCTACAGGACATATCAAAAAGCGTCTGCTGAGACGTTCCCGCAGTCTCAGCTTCCTTGGAAGCCGTCTTGAACTTCTTATGACGAGATGACATTAGATGCTCACGAATTCGGTCGTAGGGCTTCTTCGCTGGATCGGTGACCATCTCGGTGTTGCAATATTTGCACACTAAAGTGCGGGTGCCTTCACTGTCTTTCGTTGCGATCTGGAGATCTTCATGTTCTTTACACCAGTCATCCAGTGTCTTTCGTTTTCTTCCCATCTCCACGCTGAAGTTTCCGGTGCCGCCTTATGTCCGCGACGGTGGCTTTGCGCTCACAAGACGCGCCTGGTAATGCTAAGTGAGGATGGCGATATGCGTCTCGTCTCGTGTCGCGCGAGAGAGTGAGGGGCGTTCGCGCGGGGTTGGACGCTGGGGGAGGGTATGGCTGGCTTCTTCGTCGCTCAATCTCTCCCCCACCGACTGGTCACCCGTCCCTTCCGCGTGAAATTCTTGGAAGCAGGTGCACATACCCGAGACTAATCTGCAGTGGGCAAAGGGGCAGGTTTCTTTGCTTTTCTTTCACCCTAAATTTGTTCACAATGTACTCGAAGCGTGGCCGGCCTCAAACGTGTTTCCCACTTTCTTCTGCAAGCATTTTTTTTTGGGGGGGGGGGGGGGGGGGTGCATGTACGCTCTCACGCATGTGCGTGCAGAGGAGAGAGGGGATGTAAAGATTAGAGAGGAGAAAGGGGTGACAAAGGAGACAGGTAGTGGTGAGAAGAGAAGGGGAAGAGCATCAACACGAGTTAGCAGCAACTCACGATTGTGCAGATCGCTACAGGGAGGTTTATTCGGGGAGAAATCGGGTTTAACCCGATTCTCCTGAAACTTGTTCGGGGTGCAAGAATCGGGTAAAATCGGGTTTTACCCGAAAACGAACAACCCTAATTATATATTACGGTTAAAGGCACATGGTATCGTGTAAGCGTTAACTTATAAGGAATTTAGGTACCTGCTTCCTTATGTTGTGAATTTCACGATATTGTTTTATAATGTTGTTTATCATAATTGTACTCTTATTTGTTCTTGTGATGTTTTAGACTAGTTATTCTGTAATGCTGACCCTTGTTAATGCAATGTTTGTTCTTTTCTGTCTATTTTGACAGGATTTTGACATCGCTGGGCAGTACGACCTTATGTTGCCTGATGTTGAGTGCGTAAGGATTCTAGCCGAGATACTGAAGGACCTTGGCTTTAATGGCTTCGTTATAAAGGCAAGTACCCACATACTTCCGATTAAATGTCCCTTTCGCTCGTCTGTAGGTGAACAAACTTCCAATGTAAATTGAATACATGCAATGCCTTATCATACATGTTTTCCCTTACCTAGCACAAAACTTCATTTCGGGATTTTCCGTCTATCTTCCTGTCTATTTTGAAATAAAGCTTAAAGGCAGGAACCATCTCATTTGGCTACTGGTGAAACAAAAATCTTACAGTGAAAGGAATATAAGCCTAGTGGCTAGTGCGCAATTTTGATTTAGGCCCTAATATAATTTAATTTCGTAGTTTTGTGGTAAAACTGGACTTTACCTGATACCTTTCAAGAGAATTGGGTTTGACCCAGTTTCTCCCCAGATTCCTATACCGTACGCCTACTGAATTTTGTCTGCTGCGAGGAGTTTACAGTGCACATGTACTAGCGACTCTGTCTCGATACAATGAGGGTGGATGCTGTTGGCTAAATTGAACGCCATTGACGTATGGTTCACTTCATAAGCTGTGCACCGCTGCTCTGTGGATGTTACACGGCTTTCATTTATAATTTTTGTCTGTAACTTTAACCAGAAAAAATGCAAATTTTAGAATGTTTCCATATAGGAAAAATGTAAGACCCAATAACGAGTGATGCTACATATGACATACTTTGTGTGACAGTTCACTGCATAGGTGACGGCTCTCATGGCCATCAAGCTAAAGTAAAAGCAGTGAAATCGTTGCACGCTTTTTTGAATGATGTGGACTGAAGTAATGATGGTAAGTTGTCACACAGTCATCTTGTCATCAGTATCTCTACTATTTCTCAATGAAAATCGTAATTTGTGGTTGGGCTGTCTGCGATAATATAATCACTGGTATTAAAGAGGTCGCGAAACATTTTCTGAAAATTTTATACGATGTCTGTATTCCTGGCCCCCCTATATATCATATACATTGTTTCGTCACGTCGTGTGGGTTGATTTAGAGCAATAAATGACACGGTTTCAATTTCACAGCATGCGTTCCCCTCAATTCTGCAGTTGATGTCATCTTAGTCTCCACCATATCCTCCGCGGTTGGTGCACCCTTGGAAGCCACAGGAAAACAAACCATGCTCAAGCCTTTTTTCCGAACGGCGACATCACACGGGGTCCAGCTCTTTTCTTACTTTCTAGCTTTCATATTTAGTTAACTAAAGGCCCTAACTTCCCACGATTCCACGAAAAATCGCTGGATTTGTGTTTTTTCGCGGAAATGCTAAAAATGCGTGTAACAATATTGAAAGCCTCACTTTTGGAAACAATGGAGGAACACTGTTTCCCCCACTCACTGGCACAGGCTTTAAGCATGCAAAGAAGAGGCGACGCAGCTATCTACCACGTGTAAAATGACTAGGCAATGTGTGAATATCTCATATTTGGAATATGAATGGAATTTTTTTCTTATTTAAAGCACAGTCGATTCGAAAAATGCATATTCGGGTGTTCCTGAACATTCAAGTATGGATGTTCCCTGCAAGAGTGTCGAATATTCAGATGATTTGTGCAAAGTATTATTTTCTCTGCGGAACGTCATTAATACTAAGCTTGTGGGAATATTCAAATGAATATTACAGCAGTCCAGTTCTTTTCAAGACTAATTTAATTGCCAATATTTTAAAGTATTCAAAATGAACAAATCTTTTTGCATGTAACTCGCCTTTAAAGGTGGTTTCACTGCAGTGTGGGTATCTATGCCGTGAAACAGCCTTTTCAGGAGAAATCTGCACTGCTGTGAAGACGCACTTTATGGGGAAGTGAGCATATTATTTGTACCCCAATTAAGTTTTCTGAATGCCTTTGAGCAAATTACATAGGTTTGCATTGATTAAATATACTAAATTTTAAATTATAGTGTGTTTTACCACTACAATTAAAAATCCTCCTACTATATTCTTATTTGATTTTATTAATTACTGTTCACTAACTTTGCATTGAACCAAGAAAGCCTGGTCCTCAGATTACCTTTTCTTATGCCTTTGGAAGGAGCAAATTTCACTGAATGTACAGCAGCTACTGTGTGTTGCACCTTTTTGCCTGTACAGAGTGAAACATTTTCTCTTACTGCATGTCACATTTTGTGACAAAATAATACCTAAAGAAAATTTAATGTTTGGAAATAATACCGTGCATGAGCATTACGATGCATTCTAGCAACACACTTTCAGCTGCCCTCAATGCACACAAACTCTGTTGACTCATTGAGATCGTTGAATTGTTATAGTGATGTTGTGTCTCTGCCATAACAGCTCCCTTAAGTTCTAAATAATGTTTGGTGCCTCAGCTGTTTGTTAAGTAAACTGTCACATGTACCTTATGCCTGTTCAGTGTTGCGGGGAATTTTGTGGATTCCTCAATATGGATTTGCAGAATTTCAAAATATCCACTGCATAATGTTAGGGGTTCTACATATAACTTATTTTAGAGCAGACAAAAGTTGACAATATGTCTGCATTCTTAAATGTCTTCATTTGACGTCATGGAAGCATCATTGAATAGTACCTATGCTGGCCTGTGGTGCCACATGGTAGTTTTCAGTGCACAAGAATGCTAGGATTTCAAATGAGCATTATTAAATGTACGCTGAGTGTTGTTCGGAATTAGTATGTTGAATGCTTATTGAAGCAATAAAAATGGCGACTGGACAGTTCCATGTTCTTTTCACAACCCGTTTAAAGGGTCCCTGAAACGTTTTTTTGACATTGCGTCACTGCTTAGGCAACACAATTATGAAATCATTCACACCGTTAAGAAAGCGAAGCACCATGCGCTAAGGCAGCTATGGGCTTATTTCTGTCGCCTTCTTCCTTACCACTGCTGTTCCTCCTCAACTCGATCTGCTGCGGAGTGCGCGCTAGCGACGACAGCGCCTCCCACGTCAGCCGCTCTGCCGAGCCCTCCGTCGTTACATAGCGCCCCGATATCCTCACTGAGGTCGCCCGCCTCGGCAGTGCTAGCCTCTGTAATAGAGCGCCGACGACTCGTGTGTACGCCGCCAGATGCCGCGACGATACCGTTGGCTGAAACGAAGGAGTACGTTGTAGAAGCACGTTGTTCGCAGCTAGGTTTTGAAAATTACGTGCACGTCACTGGCTCGGGGCCAATCAGCAACCTCTCATTCGATCGGTCGATGACGGGGGCGTTTGAAAACGCCTTTTGGCGAGCCGCTGAGATCTTTTACGATGCACGTGTTGAAAACCTTATTGTAAATTCCACACTTTATGCACAGCGCTGAAATCTGCCCTCAAATGATCCTAATGACTCGCTTTACTGGATCACCATGTTTGCACAAAACGTCAAAACCGTTTCAGGGTCCCTTTGAGTAAGTGCTGCAAGAAAACATAATGTACCATGCACAATATACAATCTACAAGCTCAAATCGTGGTATACCCGCTTTTGTATACAGTGATTTATGTGGCAGTGTAAACTTTGGGTTCCTTTGTGTAATTTTGGTGGCACTGAGGAAATAATACTGTCTAACATATAGTAATTTAACAAGGCTTGCCAATTCACTTGGAAATTCTACTCTTGGCACTCTGCTTTCTGTTGACATCAAAACAAAATGCATTAAATTGAATGTAAAATTTTTCTGTAGGTCAACCATCGCGAGATCCTCAATGGAATGTTCGAGTTTTGTGGTGTGCCTGCAGACAGTTTCAAGACTATCTGCTCTGCTGTTGACAAGCTTGATAAGGTTGGTGAACAGTAACATGACAATTTTTAGTGTAACAGCTATATGGTGTAAATGAAATTGCATGGAAGGATACATATGTATGACTAACATGACCGATAGGTCATGACCCCAGTAACTTGAGATGCTTGCCATATACATCATGATTAATGGCAATAAGACCATGTGTGCTGCATACCTGCATTCCTCGGCTAGGGGTATGCAGATGAGCACCACACATGATTGAATGTGATAGTGAAATGTATTGGACAGTAGGGGTCTTGCATAGGTATGGGACTCGAAACCATGGCCTTTTGCACTCAAACCCCAAGGTCCCTGGTTCGAACACCAAGGTCAAGTGATCAGACTTTCACCTTTACTTTTCTTAGGTGACAGCAAAGGATTCCTGGGAAGGTCTTTAAAGAGGAGTTTTGATTATTAATTTATTATTCTTGCCTATTATCCTTATCAATGTACCATATGTGCTACAGTGAGTTTGATGCCCGAGTACGCTGAATTAAATAGCTCCGGCAACATTTTTCCAAGTTGTTTTTTCACTGCAGACCGTTCGATAGCATCGCCATTTTTCTGGTTTTGTGGGGCTGTGGGATAAGCATGTGTTAAATGCAAGAAAAAAGCCATCACATTGGAACACAACGCAGCCACCATAAAGGCTGTTGCAACAGATGCCGAGTCATGTGGTACCGATGCCATAGCTCTTTCTTACTGTTCTTTAAATAAAATTTTGTCGCATGCAAGGCTCTACGCATAACCACGAGTCGCAACGCTACCTTTATTCTGCGCGCGTTGTTATGTGTTGCTCACCCTGCATAATGAACGCTCCCTTCAAATATTTCTTTCCCGCGTTGGGAGCGGTTTTCAGGAATAAAATTGCCTGTTCTAGGCATTCTGAAATGGGCTTCATCACATGTAAAAAATCCAGGCAGAACAAAAATGGTTCGTGTACATGTATGTTTGATCTATTGTGAAATCGCCGTATTTATTTTTTTGCAGAAGTGTGCGAATATTCGAAATTTCGAATAGCACTTGCTATTCAATTGGATTCACACTTAAAATTTACTATTCGAACGAATAGTTCGAATAATAAGTTGGTAAAGAAGTTGGAAACTAGGGGAGAAAATATGCTATGTCTCATGATAAGTGGCCCATTCCCGCAAGTAGTGCGCTTCGCCGCATAATAGTGGTGTACTGCGGCGAAACTAACACTCGTGTACGGTGGCGGAGCTAACACCCGTGTACTGCAGCGAAGCTAACACCGGTGTACTGCGGTGAAGTTACCTCAGGTTTCTGTTGCACAGTTGGGTGTTGGACTGTTCTTCAGGACGTTAAAATGACACTGTGGAAATATACACCTCATAATAATTTCTTGCCCACGTTTAGTAGTAAATATCTCCATAATTATATATGGTATTATTCAGAAATATTAGATTCGATTCACACTTGAACGTAAATATTCAAATTCGCTTCGTACTCAACATTTTGCTCAAAATTTCACACAACTCTATATTCTTGTGCAAATGTACTTTCTGTGGCTAGAAGTAAAGGGTAACGATTTGTTCAACTTTTTCTTGGTTTAGGAGTGTGCTTGGGCATTACAGGTTTAGTATGGCAAACTCTCCTTTGAGACTACGCTTCTACTTAGCTGCTGAGACTTCTTTGTAGTGCAAGCCCCCACTTTCCTTACAGATTCTGTGCACCATTGATCCTGTGCACCATCGTGTTCCTTTTTTCAGTTGCCTTGGGAGGATGTCCGCAAGGAAATGGTTTCTGAAAAGGGATTGGCAGAAGAAGTGGCTGACAACATTAACAAATTTGTTGTCAAAAAAGGTGTGGCACCACCCATTTTCGCCTAATTTTGTTCTTCTTGTACACAGCACAGCTGGTGAACACAACAAAAGTGAGCGGACTGGGACTTTATGTGCTTCTTTTCAGGGGCTACTTTTGGAAGGGTTCTGAGCTTCTTTTTAATGATAATTTGGGCTATTCTTAGTAAAGAGAATTTGTTGTTGCTTTCTTGTCATTATTGCCCGACGATACCGTCATTACCTTCTGACGTTTATTCCACGCCGAGATTCTCTCCAGTCAATATCGGATCCTGTCTTGCACAACCTACCTTGTCCATGTGAACCTTTATCTCAAAATTCCATTTAATCCTTTGCCACCATTGACTACGTTACCATTTTCTTGCCATGTTGTGAAATTTTTGAAAGGTTAGTGAAAGGAAATCAAATCCCTTGAGTGTATGAGAATTTATTGCTTTAAACTTAAAATTCTTGCTCTTGATTTAGAACATTCTGCTTGGTGAAGATTGTGAAAGTGTTTTTCTTCTACAGGTGGTCCGGAGCTTGTGACAGCTTTACTGTCTGATGACCTTGCTTCGAATGCTGCTGCCAAGCGAGGGCTGGAGGAAATGCGTCTATTCTTTGATTACTGTGACCTATACGGTATCGCTAACAAGGTCAGGCTCTATTCTATGTTTGGTGTTATGTTCTTGAGCGCCCCGGATAGGCGTTGGTCCCGGGTTCGAAACCCGGACCAGGACGAATTTTTCGGCAACTAGGAAGCCTTCATTTATGAGAAATCCGCATGGATTTCCTTGTAGCCTCGTGCTACAAAAACGGGTGGATGCTAATTTTCCCTTTCATAAAATGTATAGCACAGAAAGCGAAATCCACTTCCTATCCACTCTGTGAAAGTAGATGTACCGGGAACTAGGCAAGCACCACCACCTGAACTCTCATTCGACAAATACCACTTCCATAGTTATATGTTCGTTTGGCAACCAGCACCACAAGTGCTGATGTACTTTTACATATAATCTGTACCACATAGTTATGTGGTGTGTACCATGCAACACTTTTCTGAGTTAGTAATCCTCGGGTGATCTAAATACATGTCAAGGGCAGGAGTGCAGTGGAATGCACTTATAACAATTTTAAGTGCCATAAAAATTACATTGTTATAACCTATAATTGTTACAACAGGGTTGCAGGAAAAAAAGAGAGTTGTATAAGGGATTCCAGAGCTGTTGAGTGGGAATGGCGGGAGGGGGGAGGGATGGCTAAAAGTCTTTTCCCACACTAGGTATGCTTCATATCATGACAGTGAGCACAACAATGGCCAAAGATAACACAGTGAACCAACCTTAGCTGCACTGAAAGATCCCCCTTACCCCCCCTGCCTGTGGCAGTGCTATTTTAATAGCCACCCTGTGCATCAGTAGCCAAAGGGTATAGCACTGAGGCCTTCCTAGGAAAGGTAGTTGAAGTTCCTCAAGGTTAGCTTTGGAACCACTGTACTTTGTTACTTTCTTTTCAGGGAAGGGTTCAAGCTTGGGGGTAGGCAGAATGGGAGAGGGACAGAGAGACCCTAGAAGGAAAGCTGGTTTCCATTGTATGAAAGTGGGGCAGCACCCCACAGTGGTGGGGGGACAGCTAGTGCTCAAGTAGCCAGAGTTTTTCCTTTTCAAAGATTTCGCATTTCATCACCTCCAGGGACCAACAAGGAACACATCTAGCAGCCAGTCTTCTTTGTTATAACCAATGATGGGACATGAGTTGCCATCCTGACGAAGACAAGTCCACTTGTCGAAACGTTGGCTCTGGCTCCAGCGACAATCCCTATTCTACATCGTTTTTAGCAGTCTATTCATTGATTTAAGCCTCCAGCCTCCACCTTCCCCTGAGCTTCTCTTCTAGTTTTGTTTTAAGATGGTTAGTTCACTGTAGAAAACAGAGTCGATCACTGTTATAACTGACATATTGCTAAAACTGCTGTTGTTATGAGTGGGTTTAACTGTATTCTGTATTGTTAGTCACCCATGAGGCCTCACTGAAATTGGTTAAAAGGGGCATAATAGTAATTTCAGTGACTGGAGCATATTTCTCACTTGGTCTCTTGGTTGTGTTAGAATATATTTTAAAATAATTTAAAAAATGTGGGAGTTGTGTTTTGTGTCAGCCTTTTAACTTACACAGGCCTGCCGTGCAGGTGTCCTTTGACTTGAGCCTTGCTCGGGGGCTGGACTACTACACGGGAATCATCTTTGAAGCAGTGCTCACTGGTAAGATTTCTTGTCTGCATGGATCACACCAGAATCGTACTTGGCATCGTAACACTGGCTGCAGTTTCATACAGGGACAGAAGCTGTGGCCACGCTCGCTGTTGTGAGCATGGGGTGTCCATGTCCACACACACTGTCGTTTCTTCCCCCTCCCCCCTTCTTTTTTTCATCTTAAAGACAGTTCTACCATTCAAAATGGGTTGATTACAAATTGAAACACCCATACAATGAATTAGTTTTAGACAAGAAATCTGTAAAATTCTTGATAAGTTTGAATCAAATTGAGCCACATCCACCTTCAACCATTGGGAATACACCACAAACACCGCTTGAGCAGCCATGACCAAAAAATAGTGAGAAAAAGACAGAAAGAGGGGGAGCCACCTTTAGGCCTCCTGCATCGAACTGTCAGCGTCATTTCACATCCTAGAAAAAATAATACTGGGGGAAGAACATTTAGAGAGTGAATTATGCCACAAAGCATTTTAAGGCTGTTTTTATACTGCCATTTAGACCTGCATTTAAAAGCAGAGCTCTTTAAGCCGGCCGTTCGGTGTTATGTGCGTGCAGAAAATTATTGTTATGAAATATGTGCATGGTGCATTTCCTTTATGAAATCCACGACATTTACGTGCACACTTTTTTCTTCTCTTGTGCTCATGCCCTCAGCACACTACTACAGTCGAACCTCGTTAATTCAAAGTCGCATAATTCGAACCAACAGATAATTTGAACTGGCCCATTGGCCCCGGCAAAGTTACATGTATTTGAATGGGGAAAAACTCTCTTTAATTCGAACCTGAAACACGTGCCACGGTTAATTCGAACAAGATTGCCGGTCCACTAAGACTACATTTTGTGAAAGCCCAAGTCGATCGCCAAAGGTTGATGCGTCAGCCGCCGTAGCGTCGCAAACCCGTACCCATCTGCCTGCTCCGTGGGCGCTGGAAGGTGCCATCAGCTGGCAGAAATCATGCCAGCTGAAGCAAGCGCGCCCGGCACCATCCTTCTCCTGCAACGCACGTGAGGAAAGACGGTAGCTCAACGGCTACGGGCCACCGGGCGAGCGAAGCCGTTACGGACTGAGCTATGCCTCACATGCACAGTGGCATCTCTGCTGGCCCGCAAGCACACTGCAAGGCGAAACCGGTGGCGGCAGCACGGGAGTCACAGTCAATAGCGCACATGTTTCTAATGTTGGTATTGTGTGCTTGTACTGCCAATCAAAGGGACCTTCGCTAGTTCGAACTCTGGTTAATTCGAACAGATTTCCTGTCCCCTCACAGTTCGAATTAACGAGGTTTGACTGTACATAGTGGTGGACGGATTTTATAGTGTAGCATAGATTGATTTAGTATAGCAAGGGGGTGGGAAAGCGAAGTGTGTGATAGTAGGAGGGGGAAGAGTAAAGCAAAGCATAGCCTTGTATAGTATAACAACGGGGTGGGAAAGGAAAAGTGAGAATGAGGAGTAGGGGAGGGAGTATGGGAGAAGGTGAAGCATAATGCAGGCATGTACATTATAGTATAGCAATGGGTGGGAAAGGGAGCTGAGGCTGAGGATAAAAAGGACGACGTCACAACCGGACATTGCCTACCAAGCAAATTTGAAGTGAGACAGGTGACCCGAATCACGTAACATGACATCACAGCTAGTCATGTGGCATGTTCCCATCAAAACCACGTAACAACTAGTCACGTGACATCTTCCCGCCAAAACCATGTAACATGTCACGTGACATGTTCCAACTAAAACCATGAAACGGCTAGTCACGTGAAAAATCACGTGAATTAGTTGAGCTTGTAGAAGCCGGAAGAAGCTAGGTCAGCCACAATCTCCGATCTTAGTCCAGCGTTGCACCAGTAGGGCAAGTCCCCTCCCCTCTTCTTCTTCTTCTTTTTTTTTTTTTTTTCCCCAATACAAAGCAAATTGGCATGAACCAAATACAGATGGTAGATATCCATAGGTGTCAAATGCAACATTTGCTCTTGAGCAAGCTACAGTAGGTTACACATATTTTAACTGCAGTGCTAGCTTATGGTGATTTGATAATGTGAACACACTGACAAAAAATTGAGAGCAAGCTTAACCATGTTGTCAGTTGCAATTGTGTTTTTGCTATTCTAATTAAAGTGGATCTGGCTCTTTAGAAGAAAAACTTCATATAATACGTATAATAAAAACATATGTGCATGTAATACATGCAAGTCGTGTACCTAGCCTTGGTATTTATAATATTAGTAAACACATTTGCTTTGGAATTACAGGGCTCTTGGAACAATGCTTGAAGTTCTTGTAGTTCCCTTTTTATTTTTGGCAGTTTTTGTAGACACTGGTGGTCAAAACTGAAATTGCATTGCACAGTTACTAGCATGAGACCTTGAAGGTTTCATTTATCAAGTTATTGGACTTAATTCCAATTCCAGCTTCTTCTTATTTATTTATTTATTTATTTATTTATTTATTTATTTATTTATTTATTGTAAGCTTTCTTTGCATTCATTTCCAGTGCTTGTGTTGTTATACTTGAATCTCCAGTGTCTGGTTCAATACCAGTGCACCAGCTGGATCTCAGGCTGGAATGAAAAAAAAAATGCTTATGTGCTGAGCATTGCGCACCATTTCAAACGGGCAAATATGAAGCGATGACGTGACACTCATGCTTGTGGTGTATTACACCACTGTATGCAGCAGAAACACTGAAAATTCTAACAAAAATTCATGCGTCCTCCTCCTCACCAGCGGAAATGATGCCACTGCTGTGCTATTGCCTCTGCATTACATGTCGACTTGCAGTGACCTAGCTAGCAGCAGTGTGGTCTCGAGGATTCTTATGAAACATAGAGCATGCAAAAGCAACTGTGCTGGTGAGGAATGTTGCTTGTACACACTGATCAAAGGAATGGGGGAGGGTTTCTGCTGTGGGTCTTTTTGTGTTATCACCATTTTTTTTGTGTTATCACCCTTTGTTATGATCTGAGCCCTTTCGTAAAAGCATTGTGCTGGAATTTTCTGTGCATGAGTTCTTGGAAAGCATGTGTGCCTTATTGAGACAGTATTATGTAAATATTTATGAAGGGAGCTTTAAAAAGGGGGGAAAGGTCGAAATTGGGTTAGAGTCCCAAAGTGCAGCATTTCACATAGCTTATGTGTTGCTTCGGGGCATTGTCCCCTTTTGATTACTAGCGATCACCAGGATCTCTTCAACGTCTTTTGCGAGTCTGCAAGATACAGACAATACAGAGGAATGTGTAGCTGTACTTATCCAAGCATCCTGTCTGCCCTAAACTTTATAATGGATTTTCAGCCATAATTCTAAATAGAGCATCAGCATTTAGAATGGTTCTGCCATTTCTGCTGGTTGCATTCTCATTTTGCTTAGGAAAAATTAGATGCATCGAAAACATTGCTTGTAGAATTTCATGTGTGGCGTGTTTGTCTTATGCAGATGATAGTCAGCCAGGCGAAACTGTAGGCAGTGTGGCAGCAGGAGGCCGTTACGACAACCTTGTGGGCATGTTTGATGCCAAAGGACGGGCTGTCCCTTGTGTTGGAATTAGTGTCGGCGTTGAGCGAATCTTCACTCTTCTCGAAGCAAGAGCACTGGTGAATACCATCTACGTACTTTGATACTATGATTTATGGCTGTTGTGCAAGACCTTGTTGGATCTGAGGGGCGTAATTCAGTCAGTACCATTTGTTCACTTTTTATCTTGATACAAAACAGTGAGCTCCAGAAGGTATTTCATTTGGCAAAAGGCCTAGATCAGCCTGATTGTTTCACTTTCAAACAGATGTAAGTAGCTGCAAGCTGTGGTACGTACGTGCCTTTCCAGAGGGGAGGACTTAATGACTAATTTATAAATCAGACTCTGCTGATGTCCCATAAACTATCACTATTTCATGCGAACTGGAATCCAGTATAGTGGATGTCCAGCTTAAAAAGGTTTTTGATTTTATAGTGTTCTTGCAGTGCAGGTGAGGTATCATGAATAAAAATAAGTTAGTCATATACCAACCTCCTACAGGCAACAAACTTGATTCATTTATCTGCATTTTGTGTGTGTCTGGATAGGTAAATTAACAGTTGACCTTCAGTGAGATGATTTCGTTGAAGTGGTAGCCAACTATTGAACGTTAATGAGGCTAGAAAGAGGTGACCACTGCAGGACTTTGGTCTGTCTGTTTCTTTCTTTACATGGATCGATCAGGCTGAGCAGGCCAAACTGCGGACAAGTGAAACGGAGGTCTTTGTGGCATCTGCACAGAAGCAACTGGTGCGGGAGAGGATGAAGATCTGCTCTGAGCTCTGGGACCATGGGCTGAAGGTAGGCTTCCTGTGTGTAGACTACATTCGACTTTGCCGCCGTGAGTATGAGATGTTCAGCTGTGGTGTTGTGTGTCAAAAATGGTCTGCCACAGGTGGAGCATTCATACAAGCAGAACCCCAAACTGCTGGCACAACTTCAGTACTGTGAAGAGCGGTCAATTCCGCTGGCGATCATCATTGGTGAATCAGAATTGCAGAAAGGTGTTGTCAAACTACGAAAAGTGGCCACCAGGGAGGAGGTAGGTCTATGCGGTGGAACAAAGTGCTTGGTTACTAGATACACAAACTAGTTTCATCTGTATGTAACGAAACTGAATTGTCATAATTCTACTATGTAGTGAAGAAGATCCAGAATCTTGTTGCTTATACTTTATTTCGATGAGTGGTGTGTTGCTATAAAGAGTAAAGTCATCATAGATCAATATTTTACTATTAGCAGGCTTTAGCTCTAGTTTAAGTTGGGCTTTTTTGTATGCTAAAACAGAGCTTGATCAAAGTACTAGCACTGGTAAATTAATGCCGGCCAGCTTAATTAAGTGGAAAGATGCTTAGACTTGTTTAAAAGCTTCCCACGTGTCACAACAGTCAGGATGGATTGTTGAGTGCATGTACTTTGATGCCACAAATATAAACACCTACTATGCACACTTGTGATTGTTCACACTTGATGGCATGAGCCTGAGCCACCATGGTTTGTCGAGTCTTCACTCTAAATATTGTGCTTGCTGACATGACCTCTGTTTTAAAAGGTTGGCGCTCTCTTTTCAGTTTGAAGTTCCCCGTGACAAGCTCACCACTGAGATCAGGAACTACCTGAAAAACATGAGCAGCCAACAAGAGAGGGCGTGACAAAAATAACACCATTAAAAGTTATTTATTATTTACAAGTATGACTGTTGAAGCCAGAGAATAGGTCGCAGTCGCTGGAAAATAAACCTGCCCCATCATTGTTTATAAATGCCTGTCTTGTTTTCTTGCTTTACCATGTCTTCTCCATCATCAGCATGAAGTTCTACTACAAAAGGTAGGTACCATTGGTTAAATGGCAAAAGTATGCACCTGGTAGAACACTTTTCACATGCAACCTTGGGTATAGTGCCTTTGCAGTATCGCTTTAAAGAGACACTAAAGTGAAAGTAAGCTGAAAAACGCGTAAAAAGAAAATATGGGCGGCATCACCACTTTAAAGTTCTAGCACTAATATGCATGGCATCAGTGATCTTTGATGGCGTCTGCTAACGTCTACATAGGTATTTATTGATACGACATATATTGTGTAATAATGAAGCCAGAGACTTAACAGAGGGAGTTTCAGAACATTTGATGGAGCGAATTTGGCGAGAATACAAAAAGAAGAAATTGGCCTTCTGACATCATGAGGCTCACTTCTTATTGCACATAATATGGCAAAATTAACGACAAGTTCCCAAAATATAACTTGCCTTTCTAAACCGCTGAATCTTTTTACTTTAGTGTCACGTAGGTTTTCCTAGACCAGTTGTTTACCTGTGTTAGAGTCCAGTTTTCTGCGCGCCAGTAAACGAGTTATTGCATAAATAACGCGCCGAAAGTCCCTGGTGTCGCCACTCTATTTGAATTGCCCGCGCCGAAAAGAATGTCACAATCGCGGCTGCCGACGCTGCTGTGCGGTGAGCTCCACTATGTAGCAAAAAATGCCTGGCGGCGCGTTTGGAAAAGGAGGGATTGGCGGCTAAACCCCATCCCCTAATGAATACCTGGGTTTGCATATAAACGTAACTTTGAAACAATAAACTGAGGTGCAAGTCAAAGTTTGTCCATTTCATAATAAATGAACAAGCCCACCCGGAAACGCTTTCCGGAACGGAGCATTGAAATGCACCTCCCACTGACACCCTTTTCCGCGAATGTTCCCGTTCCTCCAGTGGCCATAAAATCTCCCCTCTGCTATCAACACCTTCTAGAAGGTGCTGCACACACGGCCCACACCATGACGACGGTCTGAAACTCCCTTTCAAGCTACGGTCTGAAAATCAATTGAGTTTCAGACCGTAGCTTGAAGGGGAGTTTCAGCTGGGGGTCAGAAAATCTGTCCTGGACTAGACACATTGAACATGTAACCTTAAAAGCTTCCCGAATGCTAAACCTCATTAGACGCAATTTTCACCAAGCCCCCAGGAGCGTTAAAGAAAAACTTTACAATACGAATGTTCGTCCAATACTTGAGTACGCTTGCGCTGCGCTGCGTGGGATCCTGACACCTTCTGTCTTGTGAATAAACTTGAACGTATCCAGAATCGCGCAGCCAGGTTTGTCTCTGGTAATTACAACTTTAAAAGCAGCATTTCATTAGTCAAAGACAACCTTGGCTGGAAACCCCTAGCCCAACGCCGCCTAGCAACGAAATTGGAACTTTTCTACAGAATTTACTCTGATCTCACAGGTATTAACAAAAGCTTGTATATTTTTCCCCCTCACTTCATCTCTACGCGCTGTGATCATGACTGTAAGGTACTTGAAACGCGATGTCGCACTAATGTATTTCAATATTCATTCTTTCCGCACACCTCCATGCATTGGAACAGACTTCCTAAGGGTATAGCTGATTGTAAAACATTATCCCAGTTCCAATCGTTTTTACATTCAAATTTCCCGTGAGCTATAAACTAGCTGCCCCTTGCCTTTGCGGTTTTTTCTTTTTCTTCTCTTGGAGAGATTGTGCCTGAATTGTGTGTTGCCACTTTTCCTTACTGCATATACCGCTTTGTTATTAGCTCATTTTATGATCTTTGTATTTGTGTAACCACAGATTTCTGTATGTTGATTTTCTTCTCGTGTTACCCCCCCTGCAATAATGCCCTCGTGGCGCTGCAGGTACTTGTATAAATAAATAAATAAGTGAGGGTGAGAAGGGAAAGGAGGAGGGGGAGAGTAAAGGATGGCATAACGGCAGCACAAAAAGCGGGTATCTTCCAACACACGGTGGTAGTGCCTGGTAGTGTCAACAGCTCCCGACATAACATTGTCATGCATAGGGTAAGCGTGATTGATGACGATTGTGGTTCGGCTAAGGAAAGGACTAATTTCTGCAGCCCATGTCGGGAGCATGGCTAAGTGTCCGTGGGGGTAGGGGAAAGGGACTGAAAGAGATAGAAAGTGAGAGAAAGGCCGTAGTGGACGGCTCCGTCCACCTGGGCATGGCCGCTCGATAAAAACGTTTCTAATCGAGCGGCCGTGACCTGGGGTTTTTTTTAACGTGGTCAAAATTTCTGGAACCCTCCACTACGGCCTTTCTCTCCTTTCTATCTCTTTCAGTTCCTTTCAGTAGCCTTTAGCAAGGGGGTGGGAAAGCGAAATGAGAGCGAGGAGGAAGAGAAGAGCGGGTGATGCATAGCATAGGCAAGTACAGTATTGTGTAACAAAGGGTGGGAAAGGGAACTCGAGGGGAGAGGGCAAAGCATGGCATAATCTTGAACAGTCTCGTATACTTGCAAGGGGTGAGAAAAGGAATTGAGAATGAGGAGGAGGGGAACCCCACCAGCTCAGCTGCTTCCTCAGTCTTCGCACCACACAAGTCTCTGTATAGCGTTTTGCCAAGTAGCGGCAAGTTCTCTCCCGTCCTCCTCCTCTCGATTTCGTCATCTGCAACAACGCCGCGTCCGCCATTCGCTTCCTAACTTGACCGGTTCTGCAAGCCGCGGGCCCATGCAGGGCAAACCCCTACGTAGACCGCGAGAAAGGTGCTAGGGCGAAGGCAATAGACCCCTTTCCTAATTCAGTCTGGCGACACTGATTCAAGAGGCACTTCGGCTCTGCTACTCACGCTATCCGCCATCAGTTGGTCGGAGAGTGCGGCGTTGTTCGGTGCGTAGTACGTGAGGCAGTGCTTTCTTGAGGTGTCCCGTTCTAGTGCGCGGTCGAAATTGGTTGGCGGCTTATGTTTTTTTCTGAGAGTTGGGGCGCAGCGGCATCATGTCGTGGACCAAGAGCCTGACCATTATACCAAAAAGCCTTGATATAGACAAAGTAGAGGCCTATCGAACGTCGAAAAGCGCCGGAAACCGCAACGAACTGCGGAGCCACAAGTTCGTCGCAGAAAGCTACGTTCAATTCTCGACCATAAAAGCACGTGCCGACACAACGAAGTAAGTACTCTCACAGTCGTTTTCTTTTCGCATGTTCACTGGTGGTGTGGTTAAACGTTACAACGGCAGTTCGCGAGGCACGTGCGCGGTCTGACTAGCTCGTGTGTACGAAGTGACCTGCCATGCATGAAATCTATCTCGATACATCTGTAATGCCTGTTGCGCGTATGTGCTTTGCTGGTGACAGCAGAAGTTAACTCGCCCTTCTTACTCCGATGCAGTTATTCCACACTTGTGCACGTACGCGCGAAGTGCTTCAGGAGCCAGAAGAAGACGGCAACACCGTACACCGCAGTGGCGCACCGACGGGGGGGGGGGGGGTTCGGGTGTTGTAATCCCCCCCTGAGGCCGACCTAATCCCATCCCACTCCGTAACTGATCCTAGAAGAATGTGGCGCTAATGTCTCTGCAAAATGCCGAAAAAATAATAAAAATAATCATCATCATTGGTGCTACTATTATTTGGCATTTTATTTTATTTACCTTTTTTTTACACACGCAACAACTGTGTAATGGCATGCCCGGCCCTTCGTGAAAAATTGAACCCCCCCCCCCACTGGTAGAGATCCTGGGTGCGCTACTGGTAGAGCATTCCTCTACTTATTGCGCGCCTT
>JABSTT010004375.1:0-22635 GCA_013339685.2 Hyalomma asiaticum | reverse complement strand
AAAGCGAGCGCACAGCACGCGCGCGCTTTCAGTTAAAAAACGCGCCTTGAAGAAAGGCCTGCACACGGGTGCGGCGGGCGCAACCGAATGGATTAATTTATCGCTGCCACCGATCACTAGCAGCGATCTGATTTGACGACGCGTTAGAGCAATTATACGAAGAGTGAGGAAAAGCCTGTTTTTCAGAATAGAGCTCCTGAGGTATGTGGCAGCTTTATGCTCCTCTTGTGAACTCTACATGTCGCGGATGACTACTGAATATTGCCTAGGTGTGCATTATAGCATACGCTAGCCGTGGAATTTGTTTTTTATCCAAGCCCGGGAGGTGGTTCCGGACCATTTAACTACCTTTGGCTCCTATACAATGCCTAGATACCAGCAGTAGATACACGTACCTCTTATTAGTGGAATGCTATCTGTTGCAAACAACGTTTTGAAAAGAGATGCGATCCCATATCCCATGTCATAGGACATCATTCGTCACGGCGAAGCGGCATAGCCGAACTAGGCATCCCATGCGTGTCGCCTATGTCAACCGCACACAGTCTTTCAGAAAACCGCTCATTAACTTCGCCTACCACATCGACATTTGCAGCATTCATTATATCCATAGCTGCTGTTGAGACGTCTCATCGAATTGAGCAATCGTTAATTGTAGAGGCAGCACACATTACAGAGCAGGGAACTCAGGAGTTTAGCCCGCACACATCGCACAAGTAAAACAGCAAATGTCATCGTTTCTCTACATTGCAGGGAATAGCCGACGATGCCAGCAGTACGTGCGGAACAGTACCATCAGGGGCACTACACCAAACTGTAACGAAGCATACGAGCGACTATGTGGCACGCAACGGAGCTACCAGGTTTACCATCGGGGGTGCAAATGAACGGCTCCATCAAGGAGTCTTTTTCTTTAGCGTGGATGACATGGTATTCAGTGTGCCCTACGACACGGAAAATGCATGTATAAATAAATTACACGCATTCATCAACCAATATTTTGTGTGGTGAACACACTTCTTCCTAAACAACGAATAATCGTGCCTTAAGCCCGCGAGTATCTCCATCCACTTTTCCGTACTGCTAAGGTATTGACACTTAAAGAGGTTACCGCAATATTTCTGACAATAAAAACTCATGCGAATCTAAAGCAGCGTTTGTGGCACGTTTAACGCGGGAGTATCCTGCGCCCAAACCAACAATGAAACAAATTAGGCAGATGCGAGGTCGGCCGCAACTCCCTTTCGACTCTGTTCCAAAGAAATGTCCGCGGGCGCTCCTTTTGGATCCCTTCGCTGTGGGCCGGTAGCCCTGTTTGCAACGCCTTAACGAACAGGCAGAAAGACCGCAGACTGGTCTTTCTAAGCACGAAAAAAAAAAAAACTGTGATGTCCGACGCTTGCCTGAGAGTTTGTGCCTACATCGCAGATGACGCGAGCAGAACTGTATGTGGGGGACATTATCGAGTGATCCCGGAGGCGTATTTTCTTTTTCTAGCATCATGCAAGAGAAAAAAAAAATGTGGTTGATCCCTATATCATAGGAATCGATATAGCATGAAAGTGAAACTTGTCTTCGCACATAAGCGGCAGTCTGGCAAATTGAGGGGCGGGAGATGGGTTGGATACTCTGGATTACTCTGGATTCCCATTTGCATGTGTACATCAGCGGCACCTTGACCCTGGAAAGGAATCCTCGACAGTTGCACACAAGCGAAAGCACTCGAACGAATCACATTTGTCCGCACACACAGCAATGAACGCGCTACTACGATCCACGGACCCGGCAAGGAAGAAGATCGCCGCCAGCCGTGCTGCCAGCGTCATGGACCTTTTGGGGATGAATGTTTGAGTGTGCTGAGGTCGTGCGGGGACCTAGACGACCTGCGAGGTCCTGAAAGCCCTGACAATAAAGTTTTTTCCTCCTCCTCCTCCTCCCTGCGCAAACTTGCCATAAACCAGGAGCGCCCCCAAAGAGTAAAACACCGAAAGCGAAACTGACCTGTTTGTCAGCGGATCGTTTTGTGAACCCACACTTCGCTGTGCGAAAGGCGCATCATTTGCTTGCCGACGGCCGTCTGCGTTCCTGGAGTAAAGCGCGTCACAGCGCAACTGGCTATTATATGCGTCATTCAAGACAAATAATATGCAGCGGCCGTGGCTGAAGCGACGCGCCGGCAGAACGCCGAAGCCTGCGCGTCGATAGAGGCTTCGAAACTACTGAAACGCCAACAGCCGGTGCGCATATTAAAGCGACAACTTACGACTTCGCTCCGTCGTTCCTAGGTGGCGCTACCACCGCTGAGAACCAAGAGTACAGTGAAAGGGAGGCGATGTTAATTTAAGAGCAACTTTGCTTGCTAGACATATTTACTTTAATCGGATATCAGTGACATGCAAATTGTAAAGCGCTGTAGTTAAATACATAAGGCCATCGTTTTCCTCCTTATTGGAAGTCCGTCGGTGGCGTGGTCGGTAGCGCTTTCAGCTCCCGCCGCCGCAGCAGGTGGTACTTTTTCAATCTCAAATGCGTGTTGATTTTTCAGATATCTACTTCCGTTACGGAAGTCCCCGCAGGGGCGTCTGCTCCTGCAGGCGTTTGGTGTGTGGCGACACCACGGACCCAAGCCAACGGGGGGTTTCATCCCCCTCCCACGTGTCGCCATGCGTGGCTTAGCCGTGCTCGGGGAAAAGGGGATCCTGGGGGTTGAGCCGAGGCCGGGTGATTGGACCTTTCAGGCCCCCCCAGAAGAGGCAACACACCCCTTTGGCCCGTGCTTCCTGTAGACGACACCTCCGGACTGACCCACCCGGGGGAAATCGGCAGTCGCGCTTTCCTGTCCTTCTCTTCAATCTTCATCTTTCTGTCTCACTTTCAAGCTTTCCTGTCATCCCCTCATTTCCTTTCACTTCCGATTTTCTGGGCGGCAAGGGTTAACCTTGCGTACGTGCTCTCCCTTGGGCACGATATATTGGGTTATAACAGCTATGTATAGCTGGCGTCTGCACGTGCTATCTATACACTGTAGCGTGCCCTTGTTGGGCTCGGTGGTGGGTGGCTACCATAGCTGCTGAATTGAGAAATGCTTGATGGGTACCTTTTTTCCTCCCCTCCCTGATCGCTCTATCAAAAGAGGGCCCACCGAAGTGACACCAGACTTTCTAGCACCACACATAGACAACTTTCCACGGTATCATGTAATCCACAGTGAAGATACTGACAAGCCAGCAAGAGGCATCTTACCTTTTCTGGTGGCTAAATGCCTTGAACAAACCCTAGGACTAGGACATAAAGTAACTAAAATGGCAAGCGGGGACCTCCTCCTGGAAATTTTCAGCAAAGCCCAATATGATAAACTTTCAAGCCTTGAAACCTTTGGAGACACTCCGATAACTATAACTGAACATAAATCAATGAACACAGTCCGCGATGTAGTCAGTGATGATGACCTGATCGCTCTTACCGAAGCCGAACTACTGGACGGCTGGAAGAAACAAAATGTCATTGATGTGACGAGAATTAAGATCCGTAGAGATGACAAGGAAATCGTCACAAAGCACCTAATCCTTACTTTTGGCTCGAGCAGGCTTCCAGAACACATTGCAACAGGGTACATGAAAATCCGTGTCCGTGCCTGTATCCCAAACCCCAGACGATGCTTCAGATGTCACAAGTATGGCCATGGATCTTTAAGCTGCCGAGGGCGACCAACCTGTGCCAAATGTGCCGATCATGACCATGCCGCCGATGACTGCAACAACACACCCCACTGCGCTAATTGTGACGGTGGCCTCGTACTCTCGGTCTTGCGCTGCATGGAAAAAAAGGAAAGGAAATTATAGCACTGACAATTAAAGAAAATATCTTATTTAAAGAAGCTAGAAAACGCTTTTCAATTGTGCAGTATGCTACCTACTCTGATGTGACACGCCAGGGGCCACAGCAGACTCTGGCTACCGCTCAAACCCCACACAGGGGTTTAGCGGGGTTGCAACCAGCTCCCATGGCGGGTGCAGCTGTTGCCGCCCTGCCACCAACGAAGGGCCAGCCGCCTAACGGCCCAGCGGCCCAAACGGCCTGGCCTCGCGAGGTGAGGTCGCAACTTCGTCCAAGGTCGCGCGTATTGCGGCGATCCAGTGCCTCCTAGGAGGCAATGGATGCCACTGTGGCCACATTGACACCACTGGTGTCGAAGGATCGGCGCAGCTCTATCGAGCGAGCCGCAACAGAAAAGCAATGAGTCAAGGCTCCGGAAATGGAACTTTGACTTAATATCTTCGTGTACAGAGTGCTTTCCCCCTCTTCCTTGAAATGGCGACACAGATACTTCAGAGGAATGCTAGAGGCTTTCTGCACAATCTAGACGATGTCAAAGAATTAATTACCAAGTTTAACCCGAAAGTACTCTATTCAGGAGACACACGTAAAACAAAGAAATACAACTTCCTAAATCAATATGTTGTATAGCGCAAAGATCGTGCTGACGACCTTGCCTGATCAGGTGGGGTTGCCATTATAGCAGTAACGTCCACAGCAAGCCAACAGCTACAGCTTAAAACTAACCTTGAGGCAGTGGCCTCCCGTGCCATCATGCTTAATAAGCTGACGACTATATGTTCTGTTTATATTCCGCCGCGGTGGTGTAGTGGTTACGGTACTCGGCTGCCACCCAAAATACGCGGGTTCGATCCCAGCCGCGGCGTTCGCATTTTCGATGGAGGCGAAAATGCCAGAGGCCCGTGTACTGTGCGTTGTCAGTGCACGTTAAAGAACCCCAGGTGGTCTAAATTTCCGGAGCCTCCACTACGGCCTTTCTCTGCTCCCTATCTCTTTCACTCCCTTTCCCCTACCCCCACGGACGCTTAGCCGTGCTCCCTACATGGGCTGCAGAAATTAGCGTCCTGTCCTAACTGAGCCACAATCATCATCCTGGTTGAAGACTGAACAAGGCAGAATTTGAAGGATTGATTAACCAGCTCCCACATCCTTATATCCTGACTGGCGACTTTAATGCACATAACCCCCTCTGGGGCGACTCTCAATACGATGCAAAGGGACGCCTAATAGAGCAGTACCTCTTGAACTCTGGTGCGTGCCTTCTAAATAAAAAAGAGCCGACATTTTACAGCACAACACACAACACGTACTCTGCCATAGACCTAACAATCTGTTCCGCAGACCTTCTACCTTGTTTAGAATGGAGTGTCATTAAAAATCCCTATGGTAGCGATCACTTTCCAATCTGCATCAAAACATCAGAACATTGTAACATACCACACAACCCTCAGTGGAAAATATCGTCTGCAGATTGGGAGAAGTTTTATCGACTGACCCATGTGCCCCTAAATGCCTTCGAAGGTCTAAGCATAGATGATTTTGTGGCCCGTTTCACTGCTTTCATGGTTGATGCTGCATTAGAATGCATTTCAGTAACAAATGGTGTCCCAAAGAAAAAGCGCGTGCCATGGTGGAATGAGCAATGTCGGGGTGCACAAAAACAAAAAACAAAAACAAAGCATGGGGTTTTGCTGAGGCAGTGCCCAACGGCAGATAATCTCATAAATTTCAAGAAAGCAAAATCTGAGGGGAGGCGGACTCGACGCATTGCAAAACGAGGGAACTGCGTAAAATATGTCTCAAGTATAAACTCATATACACAAGAAATAAAAGTATGGACTCCGAAAGTTATTTGATAGGCACCCAATTTCCTTTCCTTTGGTTGGCGGCCAAGGGAACAGTCTTGCAGACCAGGCCAATGCATTTGGAAAACATTTTGAGTGTATTTCGAGCTCGTCACACTACTCGGCTGACTTTCTAAAACGTAAGGAAATAGCAGAAAGAACAGCACTAAACCGCAAGGGTACTTGAAATGAACCGTACAACGTCCCTTTGGCATAGCCGAGTCAGAGCTGCCCTGAACAGCTGTCCGATGTCATCCCCCGGAGCTGACAGGATTATCTACGCAATGATAAAGAATCTCCACCCTGATGCGGAGATGGTGCTGCTGTCACTTTACAACACCATCTAGATGACAGGACACATTCCAGCAGCATGGAAAGAGGCTATTGTAATCCCTGTGCTAAAACAAGGCAAAGATGCATCTTGTGCGGCTAGTTACCGCCCTATTGCACTGACTAGCTGTCCGTGCAAGCTATTTGAAAAGATGATCAATCGCCGGCTGTTATACATTCTCGAAACAAACAAGTTACTTGATCCATAGCAGTGTAGCTTCAGGGAAGGCCGTTCCATGACTGACCAGCTGGTTCGTATTGAGGCATACATCCGTGATGCCGTTGTCCATAAACAATACTTCCTTTCCGTGTTCCTCGATATAAAAAGGGCTTATGATACTACTTGGCGTTTTGGAATCTCACAGGACCTGTATGCAACCGGTATTCGTGGCAACATGCTCATTGTGATAGAGGGTTACTTAAGTAATCGCACGTTTCGTGTAAGAGTAGGAAGCTCCCTGTCCAGGCCTTTTATTCAAGAAACAGGAGTACCACAAGGCGGAGTGCTTAGCTGTACCCTTTTAATATGGAGATGAGTTCTCTGCGGTCATAGCCCGCGAAACATATTTTATTCCGTGTACGTTGATGACGTTCAGATAGGATTCAGATCTTGTAACTTGGCAATCTGCGAGCGGGAAGTACAGCTGGGACTGAATAAGGTGTTATCCTGGGCAACTGCGAATGGGTTGAAACTAAACCCCCACAAAAGTTCCTGCGTTCTCTTCTCCAGAAGGAGAGGCTTACACCCAGATCCCGACATTCATCTTCGGGGTCAGCGCTTACCTATAAATCTAGAGCGCAAGTTATTGGGCATAGTTACCACACACGAAGTATCCGAAAGGCAAGTGCATAAAGGCCATGAACATCCTAGAGGTAATGTCCCGCACAGCATGGGGAAGTGATAGAAAATGCCTCATGAAGGTATATCGAAGCCTTGTACGCACGCGCTTAGAGTACGGTGCCATCGTTTACCAGCCTGCCACACCAAGCGCTTCCAAGATGCTGGATCCTGTGCACCATCTTGGTATTCGGCTGTCTACAGGGGCATTCAGAACAAGCCCCATAGAAAGCCTGTACGTCGAAGCAGACGAATGGTCACTACAGTTGCAGAGGGCCTACTCATCCCTCGTGTATTTCTTCACGGTTAACGATAACAAAGAACATCCCGCATATTTAACTGTGAATGACTTGTCCAGCCCTGACCTCTTCCGTAAGCGGCCTAGGGTCAGAGAACCGTTCTCGTTGCACGCGAGAAAACTGGCTGAAGAAATACGCATGCCACTCGTTGAACACCATCTAATTGCCCCCTGTATAGGTATTCCGCCATGGGAGTGGCAGGTTATAGATTGTGATCTGTCTTTTGTAAAAATTACGAAACATGCACCAGCGCACATTCGCATTCACCTCATGCAACTGCAACATAGGTACTCTCGTCGCGAGTTCTACACTGATGCATCGAAGTCTAATGCCGGCGTTTCGTATGCAGCAGTTGGCCCATCCTTTTCAGAATCTGAAGCGCTGCATTCTGAGACGAGTATTTTCACGGCGGAAGCGCATGGGATACTCTCTGCTGTAATGTGCATCAGAAATGCGAAGATAGAGAAGACGATTATCTCTCTATATATATACAGATTCTTTAAGTGTTGTCACTGCATAAGGTCACTACAGAAACAAAAAAGTCCATTTTTGAACAATCTTTAGTCTATTTTGTGCAGTATGTATGCTGATGGGCAGCATGTAACCATATGTTGGGTACCTGGACATAGGGACATTGAAGGCAACGTACTTGCTGATAAAATCGCAAGTTCGGTAATTGCAGACATGTACACATCATCCATAGCTGTTCCCGCCATAGACCTAAAACACTTTGTGCGCAGGAGTTTAAGAAGTCATTGGCAGAGCTTGTGCGACACGAAAACATCAAACAAGCTCCACCTAGTCAAACCAATAAATAGAAACTGGCCATGTACTACTAGAGAAAGACCAATTGACATCATCTTCACGCGCACGAGAATAGGCCACACATATGGTACGCACTCGTATCTGCTAAACAGAGGGGACCCTCCAGTCTGTGTTAAATGTGGCTCAACATTGACTGTCCTACATGTCCTAGTGGAATTCCGTGAAATGGAAGCGCAGAGGAAAGAGCACTTCTTGTTAGCGTACAACCTCAACATACCACTTCATCCAGCGTTGTTCCTTGGCCAAGAGCCTCTGTTCGACACCAAAGCTGTCTTATGTTTTCTTCGGGATGTGCAAATATATACATGTATTCGTTTAGACAAGCACGCAGCACTGCTTCTCACGAGAGGCTCCTGCTGCTGCAGTTACTTAAATTAGCACGGGCCTACTGGCCCTTGGAAGCAAGGGCCTACGTAAGGCAGCAGTGCTGCATGCGTGCAGGTACGCGCTGCTTCATTTTACATTAGTATTTCATCTCTACGCAAACCTTTTACCTTTTTATCATTGTACCCCACAATTTTCCTTGTAGGATCCCTAGTCATTGCCATACTTTTATTACGTATGTCCTTTACGCACTTTACAGGGAAGTTTTTTAGGCCTATTTACAGCCAAGTTCCTTGAGTTCTATCATCTTCACGCTTAAGAATTGGCCTGGCGCTCTTTGGCCATGACTGGCGCTTGCGCCACTAAAACCTATGTGTCATCATCATCAGACCACAGCAGTTAGAGATAGGTAGCGAGGCACTGCAAGTGGTAAGCGAATTTGTCTACCAGGCATATTCGTTTACCACTTCCAGTAGCTGAGGCTGAGAAAGATAAGATTGGGGTCGTCGTGCATCCGACAGATATTCTCAGATAATGAATTGTATAATAATGAAGTGTATAAGAGCGGCAACCTACCAGTGCGGCAGAAAATTGGAGGCTCACTAAAGCGGTTCAACTTAAATTCAAGACAACGGAGCGATCAATGGAACGAGAAATGGTAGGCGTAACATGAAGAGTCAGAAACAAACGGGTCAAGGAACAAACGCGCGTCAAGAACATATTAGTAGAAAGTGACGCCAGGGCATGTAATGCGAAGCGGAGACACACGGCAGATGGTTAGGTACGCAGATGAGATCAAGTTCACGGGTATAAAGTGGTTCCTGTTAGCACTGGACCGGCATAATTGGAGCCCTGTGGGAGAGGCCTTTGCCCCGCAGTGGGCTTGGATAGGCTCATGATGATGATGATGTCGCAGAGTGCACGACACCTCTGGCATTTCGGCTCCCTCAAAATGCGGCCGCCATAGCCGAGATTCGATTCCGTGAAGCCGTGAGTCCAAGAGCAGTGAAGTGCCTTAGCCTCTACACCATGTCGGCGGTTTAACAGACATTTAGAGGCAAATCTGAGGAAAACGAGGGGCGCATGGGCTCTCACGAAAAACTGACATTTGTAAGGACTCAACTCAGCGATGTTGATGCACGCTAAGCAAGATCAGTCGGATGGAACGTGGTATGCTACATGGTTTCTAAATGATTTTGATGCTTATCCCTAGACACATATGCTACGTCCGGAGACGAAATTTGTAGCAACACCAGGCGACGGCTGCCTTGCCGATGGCTTACCTAGTGAAGCGCCTTTTATTCAAGCGATGCTTGATGTGCCTCGCAAGTGGAGGGGTTGGGATGGTGTACCAGAAAAAAATCACTCTCGTGAAAATCTTGTACGTGCACTACCGTGCTCTGTTGCGTTTCGAGTACTCGAGCGCAGGACGCGGGCACGTAGCATGTGTAATTTCTTCAGTGGACGCTCTGTATACAGGGAAGCAGTGAACATTTCTGAGCCATATTAACGCCTCGGATTTTCCAGGAAAAAAGGAGAATGAAAGGGACACGGAGATTAAGAAGAACAGAAGTAGGAACCAAATACTAGCAGAACAAGTAAAAGAGTTGTGGCTGATCCACATGTTATAGAAATCGGTATAACACGAAAGTGAAGTGACCGAACTGCGCTTTCTGCGTAGGGTGGCCTCTGCGAGAGTGCTGACACTACCGTACCCAGGCCGAACTGTAGGTTTTCTGTGGTGCTATGACGATATTTCGCTCTACCGATTCTAGGTGGCCGCACGGCCCCGGCCTAACGGAGAACACAACCAGAAGGAGAGAGGTGGAGAAAGTTTAAATGAGAGGTTCTAATGTGCGTTCGTGCTCCTAACATGGCTATGGATAGCTCAGTCGGTAGCGCGGCGGGCACTTTTCGTCGCGTTTCAAGGGATCGTGGGTTTTTGGGTTTTACTGCTTGCTATTTATGCTTTCTTTTAAAGACGATAGTCTTTCTTGGGACACTTCAACGCAGAAATTTTGGTCTGTCTCTCTATGTGTCTGTCCTGCTTTTCTGTCTGTAATGGCGCAAGTTTAACCCCTTCCTCAACGACCACCCATCTTGAACTGGTAGCTGCGTTCATACTTGTGAACACAGTCGACCAAAAAGCAAATATTACGCATATCTGAGGCCCAAGATCAATACGTAAGTATTAGATGGTGTGTTCCTTTAGTAGAAAATACATAGATGCGTAATTCTGAAGACCCTAGTGCTTGTTAGAATGCGCTAAGAATGCGACGCTATGAACGAAAAAAGCATTTCCCCGAGGGTGAACATGGTTAAGTGCGAATGCAGTCGAGGTTGATGCCTGCGATGGATCCATACTGCGAAAGACTTCACCGACCGCGGAGCCGAGCGAGAAGTGAGCGAGCGGCAGCCGGCGGACGTTTATATACGGACTGACGCGCCGGCGCCACACACACAGCTGCACAGCGACGCCAGCTGCACAGCGCGCCGTGACGTCACGCCGCGGAGAGCGGTGCGCCCGCGCAAACCGCGGTGAGGAGGCGGAGCGCGCGCAGTCACGTGGGGTGTGACGTCGCTGCGCCGTTGCTACAGACGCTCCTCTCCGCTCCTCGCGCCGTTGCTATGGTACGGCGGATTCAGGGTCGCTTATAAAGTGCATTCGCACTTAAAAGTGGACGTTTTCTACGCTTCGGTAAAACGACATGGTGCTGCCACCTACCATAGCTCTGCGTACTACGCAAGCTTCTTGCGTTTCCCGATATCATGGCCAGATGGCGTCCATATCTCACGCAGCGCTGCTTCCATTTCATCAATGCCAACATATGCGGCCGATTCAACATAGACGGGGCGCTGTCTGAGGCAAGGCAAAACATAAATGGCCGTTTGATGATATGGACCACACTCTACAAGATATACCCAGACAACGCAGGAAAAAGACCGACGAGCAGATTGTAGCGGAGAAGCGCCGGCGTGCCGATGCCCGTCGCCTCAAGCGTGCCCAGGTAATGTCAGAGCAACGAGCCCAGCGGCTAGCGAAAGATCGTGAATCGAGGCGCGCCTGGAGGCAACGGGAAGCAGACGAGGTGCGCGATGTGCGAATTGTCACTGACCGAGAGGCTAAGCAAGCGTACCCGGCGGCTGAACAGACACCCGAAGCTCGTTCCGAACGGCAGATGAACCGGGACTCATGTAGTACGGCCGGTAGAAGACTAACGGCTTTAGACGACATTTGCAGCGAAGCACGGAGATACGCGGCCAGTCTTTTTTCTGCTTGCTTTTTCTTTGTCATTGTTTATGTAAATTTTGCTGCATCATATCCGTCACGGTAGTGACGCATAGTCACGCAGTAAAGCCGTGGTGGACCACGGCATAAAGCACTTTCGTGTTGAAAAGTACGGAACAACCGAGGGTGAAAGAACGAGATAAAGAAAGTATCAGGAGAAAAAAACGGAGAATTAAAAGAAAGAAACACAGATTGGCAGAGATAAAGTCAAGACGAAATAAAGGAAGAAAAAAAAGGGCACGCACACGAGACGCGCCGCTTGCCCCGATTTCCCTATAGCGGGAGGACTCTTATCTTTCTTGTTTTCGTGGCACGACTAGCTTCGACATTGTTCTTCGGCTGGAGGTCGAACGCCCCGCCACGGTGGTCTAGTGGTTATGGCACTCGGCTGCTTATCCGAAGGTCGCGGGATCAAATCCCGGCCGCGGCGGCTGCATTTTGGGACGTTAAACCCCACAAATCAATCGGCTGGAGGTCGAAGAATTCACGGCGCTGTGTCGAAAGCCGCGCAGCCACGGGGAGTCGGTGGGCGTGCTGATCACTGCGCGGCCAAAATGTAGACCATTTTCAACGGGCGGACAGCATCATCATCATCATCATCAGCCTGTTTAGGTCCACTGCAGGACGAAGGCCTCTCCCAACGATTTCCAATCCACCCTATCCTGAGCGAGTTGGTTCCACTTTATGCCCGCAAACTTTTTAATTTCATCGCTCCATCTAACCTTTTGCCTACCTCTGTTGCGTTTTCCCTCTCGTGGTATCCATTCCGTCGCTCTTACTGTCCACCTATTATCCTTCCTCCTCATGACATGTCCTGCCCAGGTCCACTTCTTTCTTTTAATTGATAAGATAATATCGGCTACTCCTGTCTGTTCTCTGATCCACTCCGCTCGTTTTTTATCTCTTAGCGTTACCCCTATCATTTTTCTTTCCATTGCACGTTGCGTGCTCCTCAGTTTCATCTCTAGTTTTTTCGTTATTCTCCATGTTTCTGCACCGTACGTTAGTACTGGGAGAATGCAGTGATTGAATACTTTTCGCTTTAATGAGAGCGGCAAGTGTCCGGTCATGATTTCGTAATGCCTTCCGAATGCGCTCCAGGCCAGCCTTATTCTACGGAGAATTTCATTTTCCTGGGTAGGAGTTCCTGATATTAACTGTCCCAGATATACATATTCGTTTACACATTGTAAGGGTTCATTGTTGATTTTAAATTCCTGTTCCTTAGCTAAGCTATTGAGCATAACTTTGGTCTTTTGCCTATTCATTTTTAATCCAATTTTAATGCTTTCCCTGTTTACGTCATCAATCATGTTTTGTAGTTCGTCACCATCATTGCTAAAGAGCACAATGTCGTCTGCAAATCTTAAATTGTTTAGATATTCTCCGTCTATTCGAATGCCCTTTTCTTCCCAGTCTAGACGTTTAAAGACTTCCTCTAAACATGCAGTGAATAGCATCGGTGATATTGTATCGCCCTGTCTCACGCCTCTCCTGATCGGGATTTCTCTGCTTCTCTCATGTAGGAGTAGTGTGGCTGTGCAATCTTTGTATATGTTGTTTATGGTTCTCACGTATACGCCAGGTACCCCTTGACGATGTAGAGCTTCTAGAACTGCTTGCATTTCTATGGAGTCAAATGCTTTCTCGTAGTCGATAAACGCCATGTAAAGAGGTTTGTTATATTCCGCGTACTTCTCAATTACTAGGTTGATAACGTGGCTGTGGTCCATTGTCGAGTAACCTTTCCTAAAACCAGCTTGTTCTCTCGGTTGGTTGAAGTCGAGTGTTTCTCTTATCCTCGTAGAAATTACCTTTAGAAATTACCTCGTAGAAATTACCGCCTGAAAACGAGGCTAAAGGATGGAGAACAACCTGTACGATAAGTAGCGGGACACGCTTGAAACATTATGCTTGCCAACTTTCCACACTGGAACATTAGAAGCCTGATTTCTTTTTATTTGCCTCTATAACGCACCTTGTGCTTTACTTTTTATTTCTCATGTACCGTGCGATGGTAAAGGCGTGATAATTTTATCCCCTTTAGTTCCACATATTCCAAGATAAAGTAGATGGTTGAAACGGTCCCGCTTCGGATTCTCTCGCTGCCAAGTGTCCATTCCTTCTTTTCGCTTGGAAAATTAAAACCAGTTCCAGGCCTGTGTAATCTAATATCGTAGCAGGCCCTGCCGAATGCAGAATGAGTTGTCCCTTTATCGCTCATCTTATTCTTTCTTTCAGTACTGCACTCTTTCATCCTTTCCCAGTCATCACGTTCGCACCATTCCTCCTCAGCCTCACTTTTCTCCCTACGCCTTTCTGTAGTATATCAAGGAAAGGAAAACACTTGCTGAGACGCTACGCCACCTTGACGATCGGCCACTTTCCTTACAGATGCTACTCGAACACCGCCCTCATCGCTCGTCGGCCCACAAGGCACTAAAAGCACTTTTGCGCTTTTTGAAGATGACTGGTTTGCACGAACGCCTTTGACAGTTGGACTTGTCCTACAACGTCTTTTAAATGCGGAGCACTTCTTAGTCGCCCGATGTCGCGCTTCGGCGGCGCCGTCCACACCCCCACTGCGCATGCTCGGCTCGTCTCGTGCCGGCACACCGGGCGTTCAGCAAGCCGAGCATGCGCAGTGGGGGTGCGGACCTCTCCCCCGTACTCCTCTCCCTCGAACACGGGCGGTGTGTATATAAGCGGCGGAGCGCGCGTTCGGAATTCAGTCAAGGGTGTTTTGCGGACCTCTCCCCCGTACTCCCCTCCTTCGAACGCGGGCGGTGTGTATATAAGCGGTGGAGCGCGCGTTCGGAATTCAGTCAAGGGCGTCTTTACTAGGCTTTCGCTTGACTTGACGCTTTGCTTGACTCGAGTAGATGCGATGGAAGCAACAGTACCTTCAACCAGTAGGGGGTCACAACCCAACATCAGCGTCCCACCAATAAAGACAAACTTTAACTTTACACCCCTTGCCTTCGCTTCTCCTTCATTCAATAAATAAGAATAATAAAGACGAAATAACAATTAAGCATTCCCAAACCATACCCAATTACGCAACGTTCACGCGATACCCCCACCACTCTGCGAAGCATTTACTCGAGTTCCCCCGTGGGAAGATGCGGGCGGCATTTTTTCATTATTCCCCTTCTTTCTCTCTCTCCCATCTTTCTATTCCCCCTTCCCATTCCCCCAGTGTAGGGTAGCCAACCGGACGCCTTTCTGGTTAACCTCCCTGCCTTTCTGTTTTCCCCTTCCTTCCTTTCTATACTATGCAGTTGGGGCCACTGTTAAAGGGAACACCGGAGCGCGTGGCGCCTGCTCTGCGCCCTCGCCGACTGGTGGCTGTAACGAGTTTCGCACAGGCGCAGTGAGCGTGTACTATAGTGGGCGGTGCGCATTCGCCGTCTGCCGCCATATGCTCTCGCGCTTCGAATCCCCGACAAGAAAGCAGTTAGTGTAGTTCGTACTTGAAACCTGGAAAGAAAGTGACAGGGCTGATCTATAATCGGGTAAAGGTCACCCTACACTGCCGTGTTTTGTTCGCCTTGCTCGTGTATAAAGAATTTCTCGCTTCAGGAAAGGTTAAACGTGCACGTTGATCCGCGATATTTCACGATGACTCAAGTGCATACGACGAAAGGCCGAGTGTTGTTGAACAGTGGCAAAGGAAGTTCATTCAATGCATTATTTCGTAATTAACAGGGACGCCGCTCAAAATGGGCAAGAAAATTGCTTAACTGTATATGAGCAACCGCCGAATTCTACGGAATTTGCCGAGGCCGGCCACGAGCCGTGCGGAAGACCTTGCCATTGTAGCTGGTATGGCTGACAGACCCAGAGCTGCTGACACAAACACCAGAACAAGCTTTGAACTGAACACTTCAATGAAAACTGTGAATTGCCCCTTGTATCAGCTAAAGAGCAGAACAGCTGCACAGAAGGCCCACCTCTTCACCGCTAACTAGGACAAGCGACTTCATTTTGCGGAACTTCACACAGGCCGGACGGCGCAGGATTGGAAGAAGGCTGGATTTGCGAAACTGTCTACTTTCACTGCCTCTTGGGGAACGAAGGCACGCACTTTGCGCCCTCATGGCACTCGGTAATATCTACCTGTATTGTAACGTTGCTCCTTCAACGTTTTACTGCTCCCGTTATCGATAGTTGGAAACTCGTCTCTTAGTTCTGAAAATTCCTGGAGCTCCTGTTGAGCATATATGCCAAGAGCAGCGACTCTAATATGCATTAGTACTCACACCAGACGCCCGCATACACACCAAGTAGTCTCTAATATTACTGTGCCACAAAGAGACGTCCATCAAAAACAGTCATGACCGCCTTGCGAGTTCAAACGGCAAAAACATCTAATAAAACGTCTAATTTTTTGTCAGCCTTGCAAGGACTTGCTATCTCAGTGTGACCATGCGGTCTCCTGTTGGCCTTAAGAATACGTGAACTGGTTGCTTTGCGACGACCCAAAGCACGGCTACAGACGGTAGCAGTCGATGAAATAGCACCGCCCATATCGCTCACCAAAACGCGTCGCACCCACCGGCCGTCGGTGGCGCAGAGCAGAGCCGAAGCACTCCAGTGTTCCCTTTAACAGGGGACCCCTCTGGGATCGACATGGTCACTCTGTGGTTTGCAACCTCACGTCCTCCTTTCACTCATCGTTAACCTTACTTCCTTTCCCACAGCCGTACTAAAGTAAACTGTACAAGGTTGTGCCATGTCTTGCTCTCTGCCCTCATCCGTTCTTTCTACACCACCTTTCAATAAGTTTTCACCCTCATGAGCCTTTCCCAACCTTTTGGTATAGTGTACTATGCATGGCTTTAGCTACGCTAAGAACTTCTCATGTACCAACCTTTCGTGTTGCATTAAGCATGATATGCAAGGCTCTGCAATCCATTACCCTCTGCTTTCCTCCTTTCCTTCCATTTCAACGTCGCTTACCCTGATTCCAAAAGATTTAGTTCTCCCTCCCACCCTTGCTGTACACCGCTATGCATATCTATGCTATGTTAGGAGCTGCTTGGCACATACGCGTCTTCGGTGGTGCATACCCGACGTGCTTTTTAAACGAAGCATGGGCAAGAGTCAAGCTTAAGCAGTTACGCTATAATAATGAACCGCAAGGTACAAAGCAAAACTAAAATATGCGGGGATAGTTGAGTGTTAGACGAAGCTACATTAAGTACAGCTGAAGCCTCTGCGTCATTCAGGCGTGAGAGTTTCATACCAATATTCCTTTTCAGGAACATGCAACATAGTTACTCTTTGTAAATGTGGCTGTATGTTTACTACCACTAATTCAGGACAACCTCGTAAAATGTCAACATCGTCTTTGTTTATCTTTTACGTATAGTGCTATTCTATAAAAACAGCTAACCTAACGACATTTTTGCTCGCTGCATTCCCTCGCCGAAGGTTCGGCCCTCAGGCGGAGGCAGCCTTGAAATGGCAAGGTAGAGAAATGGTCACGGTCGTGGTGGAACTCTACAAAACTAGCGGTGGCACCCCTCTTGAGTGGCGGCGCCCCTCGTGAGGCAGAAACAAGGTATGCAAGCAGCTAAGCACTGTAGAAAATTCGTCCTGCGCGGTATTTGTTAGTGATTACTTGAACAGTGACCCCTTTTTTATTTAGGAGATGATGGCACAGCATCGGATGCGACGTGTGGCAAAGCGAACGTGTACCCATAGGTTCCCAGACAACACAGTTCTTCATTGGTCTAATACAGAACATGGGTAATATACCGACCGCACTAAACAAATATAAGCACACAGCTACGCTAAACAAAAATGGATTGCGTGATTACTTACTTTCTTTATAGGGACCTTTCGGTATATTGTATCCATGTGTAAAATGCCATTTCTTTTATGCATACATGCGATGTGTAATGCTTGTTGTGTATGAAGCCTTTCATGAAAGTGTTGTGTATAAAGCCTTCTGGGTATATGTCATGTGAGTGCTACTGCCACGTAAGGGACCCTGGACCTCCGTCATGCTGCTCCGACAGATTTTTGCCCAGGTGTCCCTCCAGTTCCTGTTGTTTCTGGTCAATAAAATTGATTTATTGATTGATTGATTGTCTGATTCCAGAAGGCATTCGCAGAAGGAAGCGGAGGTATTCAATGGGCAAATAAATAGAAAAGTGGCACGAACACTTTAGCTCCAACTAGGGCTGGAGACGTGTAAAGCGTAGAAGGTGGGCTTGACAGTGCCTCTGAAGGGGTAGGCGATAAAAGAGAAAAGAGGCTTGGTGCTCACTCTGGGAGCATTGTAATATTAGGGGTTTGGAATGAGCCGTTTGCTGCAGACTGAGCCGAGTTGTTTGCGTTTTGCAGTCTATAGAGATGGTCGCCCCTGTTCATATATGTGTAGATTGTACAGCCTGCGTTAATAATTATGGTTACAACAGCGCTAACAAAACGGGACGGAGACCGAGAAAACACACACACGACGCTGATTTCTCTGTCTGCATCGTGTTTTGTTAGCGCTGTTTTAACCATAATGGAATCTTACCAATTAGCCCAATATGTCGTTCTGCTACGTGAATGAACGTGCGTGTTTGTTGTGAGCACATCCTGGCCTAGTCTCCGACCTTCAACGTGTCACCAGCGTCATTTCAACCCTCGGTGGGAGCCCCATAAAGAACACTGCGTGACTCTTGCATTCCGACACAGGTGGAGGTGACCGTCACGACGTTGTCTAGAGGTATGGAATGAGGGGTATCGGACAGCTGTTTGTCGTGGGCTGCAAGACATTATAATGCGACTTTGATTACAACTTTAACTTTATTAACCCGTAGTGCAAGGTAGCAGAACCCTGCGTGTCTAGAGTTCGGCATAAGCACAGCCGGTGATTGCTGGTTATAAGGCTTTTACAGGAATTGACATGATTGCCAGCGGTCCAGTTAGTATGGGGTGACGAACATTTCCTTAAATAACACCTCTACAGAACCTAGACGACGCGCAGCTAGAACGAATGAATGATATAACATAAAAACGAGATTTACTTGGTGGGTCAGGCCCTAACGTTACCACTACACTGATTGATTGATTTGTAGGGTTTAACATCCCAAAACCAGTTCTCATTCTGAGAGACGCCGTAGTGGAGGTGTCCGGAAATTTAGACTACCTGCGGTCCTTTAACCTGCACGGACATCGCGCAGCACACGGGCCTCAACATTTCGCCTCCATCGAAACGCATTACCACTATATAACTCGTGCTTAAGTAGTGTTGCTTTCTATTTGGCGAACGTTACCTTGCAATCAGATGTCCCCCCAAAATTCAAGTGGGATACTACATCACATTCAAGCTTCGGTTAATGAAAAAGTATTCTCTATTCAGGGGATAGGTACGGATTTTGTAATAAGAACTGGGGTTAGCTCTCACTGGTTTGACCTACCCACGGAGAGATTTATTATAATACACCCTTGTAGTCGGAAGCTGTGATGTTTGGTGCCAGGTTTAGCGGAACACAAAAAGCTAGGCCTTGCAACGTCTCCCACAAAGAGAGGAGACGTGATCACGGCTTCTACTGTTGAAAGTAACAGCCTAGTGGAGCGTCGAGCAGCAGTGTTGTGTATGTGTATAATGTTCCAGGAAACGCAAAAGTCGTGGGTCGTTAAGTGTTGGCATTTCGGCTCAAACAAGGCGAGAAGTACATGCGTTGACGGCTCGACAGCAGAGAACAGCAAGTTTCGTGACAAGATTTGGTACGTGTGACGCGAAAGGTAGCATAGAGGTCGTAGCTTAGTCGTAAGGAGGCGTTGATGTTGTTGAAGTACAAATGCCGAAGAACGATCCGATTATTTAGCCAAGGCGCGGGACGAATTTCTCAGAAAGAAGTTTCGAATATCTCAAAAATTCAGATTGATCTCCGCGATCGTAATGCGAACTTGACTCATCGTAATCAGCGCAAATGGTGACGAACGTAACACACAACGTCTTTACTAAGCAAAAATCAGTCGACAAAGGTTCGGTATTGTCAAAGTAACGGAAGACTCGTCAAACTTCGTAATAGACAAAAATCCATTAGGTGTATTTTCGATCGCTACTGAGAAAGCGCATTAGCTATACGCGACTGTTCTCTCCGGCAGTCAAGTTTTTTTGGAGAACGTGTATTATGGTTGTTAATTATTATAAAACACCTACACCTCCAGCAAAATATCACAACACTTCCAGTATAAGAGGGAATAAACTGGATCAACTTTTACCACGGCACCTTTTATGATATACTCCACTGACTACAACACAGCAAGTTTGGCGAGCTGGTATGGTGACATGTTAGCCTGCACTTCGAAAAGGCCAAGTGCAGGCAGAAAGGATGGATGACACGCGCATCTAATGCACCTCACTGCGTCTCCAGCCCGTTCTTCGCGTGTCGGTAATGTCAGAGGACAACTACACCAAAAAGAAATGAAGGTTTCATGCGAAATACAGGAAGATTTGTAATTTAATAATTGCAAGCGCTGAGCGTGTATGATACGTAGTTAGTCCGCGGAAAATGCCGTCTTTGACAGGGATAAAGTATATTCGAATTTGTCAGCTAATTCGCTGAGCTGGCTGCTATGATATATTTATATTTTCCTCCGAAAATTGTCTGATTTAGCAAATTTCTTTTTTTTTTGTCCAAAGTGCAGTTGTGGCACCTCACGTAAATCATCGTGACGTCAAGCGCGTCCTCCTCATCTTCTACCCGTAGTTGTGGCTAAATGTCCAAACTTGTAGACAAGTCCACAAAGACAAGTTGCTGTCCTGACGAACTTGTATTTCTAGAACTGGCGGTATAATTTGAAAGGCAACATGCGAGACAAGCGCGGTCTGCGGTGAGCGATGGGGCGCCTCAAGCACAAATTGTAAAGAAAGGTCCCCGCGTAAAAAACGAAAACGGATGCGCATGTGAATGCCTCCTTCTGGAAAAGCATCCACCCGAAGCTTCCACGTTTCGAGACGTTGGCTTCAACATTTCCTGTTGTACATCGTTTTTAACTATCTGCTAATCGTGCATCACGAAAAGTTCAACTTAGCGGGAAGTACACAGGAACACAGGAAGAAACGAAACAGACAGGACGGGGCGCTACTACCAACTGTTTATTGTGAAGGTACCAACTTTTCGTGATGCATGACCAACTAGCCCAGCAGTCTGTCAATAAAGTATATTTCTAGTACATTGGGCCCATCATTTTATGTGCGACGTTCATCATCACTCACCGAGGTATTGATCGCCCACATCATTGAGGCTACATGCAAGGCGAGATGTTACGCTTTCTGGATCCGCAAAGGCATTCTACTTCAGGAGGTCGTAGAGCTGTTTGGTGTGGTGAGGCCTTCTCGGAACCACGTTAAGAGACTGTCAAAAATCTTAAGATCCCAACTGTGGCACCAGGTTCGGTAACTCCAGGACTGCCTGCGTCTTTCCTGCTTTGAGAATTACCCGGAATGGCTGGCAGTCATCAAATTAGGAGAATACAAGAGGTTAGCAGCTCGGCTAATTGAAAGTAGGTGGAAGTGAATGCTGACTTTTTGCTTTAGTACCTGAAGAACAAGACAACCCGCGCAGACAAGCAGGTCGTAGTGTTAGGAGACGTTCAGGTGCCAGAAGGATTCATGCCTCTACTGGAGAAAGGGCCGAAATTCGCTGTACCCACAAGTCTTCCCATTCATTAGCTAATGGGTGGGAAGTCTTCCCACTCATGAGCTCATGAGATAAACTGTGACCTATCTTCGAGAGCTACACAGGAAAACTCGGAACGATGCTTACTAGAAGGAGTGGAGTGTTTGCAGAAGTGCCTCCCAACGAAGGACTCCGGCACGGAAGGACATGCAACTAGATGACATAGTAGCCTTGTTCAAGAGCAATGACCTCTCGCTCCTGCAAGCCGACAAGGAAGGAGGCTTCGTGGTGACGCCGAAAGGAATGTTCCAAGAAAAAGCTCTAACTGCGGCGAAGAAAAACTTTGTCCCGATTAAGAAGAGCGCTGTTAGAGTTAAAACAAAGTTTGCTAAATTTTGTAAGAGCCTTGACCTGAGTAAGCTAGCCAACGACATTAAGAGAAGTAGGATCAATACCTTGACCGTATGCTTTACTGCAAAGACGCATAAGGCAGAAGGGCCCTTTAGGGCAATAGTGAGCGAGAGGGGGGCGTGGCAAAATAATCTCCCCCGCCACGGTGGTCTAGTGGCTATGGTACTCGGCTGCTGATCCGAGGGTCGCGGGATCGAATCCCGGCTGTGGCGGTTGCATTTCGATGGAGGCGAAAGGTTGAGGCCCGTGTTCTGTGCGATGTCAGTGCACGTTAAAGAACCCCGGGTGGTCGAAATTTCCGGAGCCCTCCACTATGGAGTCTATCATAATCAGAACTGGTTTTGGGACGTAAAACCCCACATAAGAACAACAACAAAATAATGTCAGCTAGTTTCTTTTAAAGAAACTAAATAAACTAAATGTAGAAGATCCTTTTCGCATCAAGAATTCGATAGAAGTTGCGCAGTTTCTGAAGTCCGCCCCCAACGTAGGCAACGCGATTTCTGTCGACATGGAGGATCTTTACTATTCTGTACCCCAAGATAAGCTCATGCAAGCGGTAAAAACCTGTATTGAAGAAAATGGAGAGTGCGATTTTAGCAATTTTACAGGGATGTCAAAAGGACAACTTTTTAATATTGCTCGAGTCGTATCTTAAGGTAACTTTTATTGTCTTCAGCGAGCAACCGTACTTGCCATGTCAAGGGGTTTGCATAGGTTCTTGCGTGGCCCCTGTTTTATGTGATATATTTTTATCAAGCGTTGACAAAGCTTTGCAGCAAGCTTTTAATCGGGGGGATGTTTTAAAGGTTCTTAGATACGTTGACGATTTTTTAGTTCTTTTAACGAAGCAGGGTGACCTTACATGCCCTGCATCAGTGTTTAAGATTTTAGATGTTTTTAATCAGTGCGGACAAGGCCTTCATTTTACGCATGAGCTTCCAAAAGCGTGCACTTTGCAGTTTTTAGACCTACAGTTAGCATTCAGTGTTGAACACATTTGTTGGCA
>JABSTT010004374.1:0-23338 GCA_013339685.2 Hyalomma asiaticum | reverse complement strand
TGTGTTGCAAATTCGTGTGTAACAAAGGTGTTTAGGTTTGTTGATGATTTCCTTGTGTGCTTAGAATGTGCTCCGGCCTCTCTAGATAGCTCTGCTTCCGGTGTGCTTGATATATTAAAACCATGTGCAAAATCCCTTCGATTAACTTGCGAATTCCCCACTAACAACTCCATTAGATTTCTGGATCTACGTATCAAATGGTGCTCCGAGTACGTCTGTTGGTGTTTTGAACCGCGCAGTAAGAAACCTATCTTGTCTTTCAATAGCGCCCATTCGAAGCTAATAAAAAGAGGAATCGCTAAGCTTTGCTTGTCCAACGCCCTTAAGAAGTCCTGCGTTCATTGTAAAATTGACGGTTTTCGTGCGCAGGTTACTAGACTGATAGGGGCAGGGTATCTTCCTCACGTGCTGGCATCTGTCGCACAAAAGATGATAAAGGAAATAAGCCTGTCTAGGTCTGATGTTCGTGTGTGTGTTGAAAAAGCCAAACAAGAGAAACCTCTTAAGTGCACTGTAATTCCCTACATTCATAAGCTGTCTCACAACTTGAAGCGAATCGGCCAGCGAGTTAATGTTAGAGTCGCCTTGAGCGTGCCTAATAAGCTCTCAACCTTGTGCAATCGAGTCAGCAAACCCCCCAAACCAGTCTCCTCCTGTGGCAAGAAGCATACCCCGCCATTTCTCCCTTGCATTGAGCGTGTGGTGTACCGTATACCCTTATCTTGTGGCAAGTCTTACATAGGACAAACGGGCAGATGACTGAATGACAGGCTTCGTGAACATAAAAATAACGTCACCAGCACTGTTAGAGGCCACCTTGGCGATCATTGTAAGCGTTGTGGTTGTAACCCCCTATATAAAAAATGTGAAATTTTAGCAAAACGCCCCACCCAGTTGACGCGGGAAATTATAGAAGCACATAGGATCGCCTTGCTGGAGGATAACTGTGTCAGCACCCCATCTGTCGCTCTCTTAGACAAAGAAATTTCATATCTTTCTGCTAACAAACCCCAGATGACCGTTTTTATAATGTACATGCAGCGTGCGTGATGATGACATTGCTTATTCCTTCATGTGTTGTTTTTATCATGAGATGGCCTTTGCATCTTGCTGTGTGTTTATCAGTGTATAACACTTGTGACGAGGCTCATGCATATGTATATATGTACGTGTTTGCCGAAATAAAATCAGTTGATAGTCAGCGCTCCGTGGTGTGGTGTGTGTTCCCTTTTTCATCGTCCTTGTGTTCGCGCTGTTCATTCCATGATGCTTGACCAACTAGCCTGCAAATCCATCCTATCAGCCTACTTGTTTTGGTTTCTGTGCTATTTTTATCAGTGTCACTTTTCTGTGATAAAAAGAAACTCTTGAGCACATTTTTAATGGCTTTATTGTGTATATAGACTTATCTCCAAGTGATCTTGTATGATTGTCTTTGTCTTTTATTATACATACCTGATTTTACATTTTTGGGAATTGAACATTGTATGAAATGTAGGTAGCATGATTGCGCACTTTTGCAAAGTTATTTATATTTGCATAGATTACTTTCAACAAGCATGAAGCAGAATGTATAAATTTGTTAAACATGTGTGTTCTTTGTGTGTTCATTGTTTTAAATTACTCTGCTGCCAGTGAGTTCACTAGGTTATATAATGAATGTACTCATTCATAACATAAAGTGATGTGCCCCATAATTAAGCCTGCACATGCATGCACCAAGAATGCTGTCTGCATGTAGGCGAGATTACTGAATGAACCGTTCAGCTGTGCTGCTGTGTCATTAATTTGTATGTGTTCTGAACGGTGGCTTTACTGTTCAAATAAAGATGTTATGTTGCCAAGACATGAGTTTTCTAAATGTCTCGCTTCAACAAATATGAAAGCTCTGCTTGAGTTCTGCTGCCTGATCAGTAATTCTGCTGTTAATCAAAAGCTCGTGGTGCGCATGCACCTGTCTCCTTATGGGTTCCTTTAGTATATGCTGCCAATAACAAGAGAAATAAACAGAGCATGTGATGGATCGAATCTCTATTTATATTGTTGCAGTATATGTTTCATGCCATATATAGCTCAAAAGAATGTGAAAAGCCGGGCTTGCTTTTTTGTAGTTCGTCGTGCATGCATGCAGTGAACTTTCAATCTTTTTAATGTCAATAAATGGAGGCTTCAAAGCTGCTGGGACATTTTTCTTTACTTTTGAGATCATTGTCTTACACCTGCACAATTTTTCACCTTCGACATCTAACAATTAAACAATATCATTTAAACTTGATATATTATTTTTCTTGTAGGAAACAATTAGCATGCTTCTATGCATGCATCGTGTATTAATAGAAATTAAGACTATAAAAAAGTGGAACTGACATGCATATAGTACGTGCATGACAGGAGATATGTTTCATTCTGTATTGATTATTGTGTGTATATAAATTTAATGGCAATAGGACCACCTGGTGCATCATGTATTCATTATGGTGTCAGACAATTTGTCTGATACGTACAGCTGTAATGTGTGTGCATGCATGCTACGTGCGTGTTTATTGGGCAATTTAGACATGCAGTTCATACATGGTACATGACTGCAGATCCCTTATATGGCTGCATTTGAGGTGGGCCGACCGCGCCATATATAGCAGTATTTGATGCCATATATGGCTGCATTTGACCCCACATATGGGCCGACTGTGCCATATATGGCTGCATTTGATGCCATATATGGCTAACTGTCCCATATATGGGCCAATTTGCTTCCATATATGGCTGCATTTGATGCCATATATGGGATGGATGTGCCATATATGGCCTTATTTGGGCGCATATATGGCAACATATCTGGCCACATTTACTTATATGTGGCCACATATGATTTATATATCAGCCATATATGGCATTTTCGTAAGGGACGCGCTTACGAAAATGTAAGCACGCTCGCACGCTTCCCTCGCAGGTTCGCGCGTACGTCACTCTCTCCCTCACCCGCCTGAGCGCCCGCAGCTGCCGGCTCCAACGCCCGCTCGCCTCCCGTGTCTGCGTTTCAAACAAACGTTTACACCAGTAAACGCTACACCGAGTTTCGCTTCAAACTTCTTCCAGCACCCGCGTTTGCGCCGTTCAATCCGTGACGCCACCCGTGCGCAACGCTGCTGCTTCGCATCCCATCAGGGTTCCCTTCGGGGAGATGGTCCAAGTTTTTTTGTACGTGTCTTACGTCTGAATCGTATGACACACAAATGAAATTTGCTAATCTTTATTTTCCCGTAGAGCTCCCTTAGTAATTATGTAGACAAACATTTGGTCTCTATATTTAGCTGAGTCTAAGGTGACTTGTCGTATTCTTCACCTACGTAGGCACTGCAATTAGGTGAGTAAGGCTTGTACGTAGTTCTCAAGGGGCAGTGGGTAAAAAAGTCTACTTGACAGTAGACTGGTGGGTATGTCCCATTGGGAAGGATTCCACGAACGTACATCGCACAGATCTTCGCGCCTGGAAAGAAACGGATGGTCTCAACAATTACACACGAGGCACTTCATAAGAAATTTTCGTCATTCAACAATGTCATGGATTGCAGCTGACACCGAAACAAAAACAGCCAAAGCACTGTCCGTGGACAAAAAATAGATATAATTTAACGCATGGCTCCTTATGCAATCCGCTTTTTTTTAAATGATGCGAGGTTTAGAACAACACGATTGTAAACGTGAAGTTACCAGGACGTAGGTAACGTGCTTGCTGGCTGAAATATGCAGTCAAAAATTTTAACCTATACTGTATTGCACAATTAGGCGCTACTCATTCTACCTTTTTATTGCGCCTAGAGCTTCCGTAGAGTTGTGCAAAATGCCTATGTATTCTTTGATATCAATGTATGTATAATATCCTTGCATGGCACCACGTTATTCTTGACAGTATAGCACTATAATTCTGTACGTCGAGTTATTTACTCCATAATGAGATGGAGACATGCATTGTTTTGTTGCGTAAACTGAAATTATAAGCTGACGTTGCAAGATGTTGTTGGCAGTGGCGATGACATTCCTGTTGGGAATTAACTTTAACCGCCGAACACTCACCATTGCCTTGTTTATCCGTAATAGTAACAATGCTACAATTGTATGTATCAGGTTGATTATATTGCAGTTTCACGTCCCAATTTCCTGAAATAAGTATGAGCAATCTTTTAAGAAATGTGTTGGAAAAGGTATCGTGGGACATATTTTCGACATCAGCACTAGATACTAATTTGAAAAATGCCAGCGATATCAGTTACACATGGTAAGTCATGCTTCATTCCGTGACTGGCATAGCATACCAATACAGTCTAGTCCACTTATAACAATATTGAGGTGCCATGAAAACATCATTGTTATAACCGATTATTGTTATAAGCGGGTTATGCCGAAAATAAGAAAAAAAAACGTGACAAACAAGAGCATTTAACGAGGGGAACGTGATAAACAACAGCACTTAATGAGGGGGAAGTTGCTTACACTTTTCACTTTTTAGCAGGTAGAAAACCTTAAGCAGTCAGCTTCGACTGCTTACTGGCCATCTTATTGACATCTTTTTGCAAAGTGTCCAACTGCTGCGCGTGGCCGAGCGGAAGGTTTTTAGCAAACACAAAATCGCGCAAGGAGTCGATCATTTGCAACGCTTCCTGATGCGACACAACCTACATGGGTTCCGGTTCCTCCTCGTCGTCACTGCTGTCGTCTTCCGCGCCGGTGACCGCAGCGACGATCGCCTCCTCGGTGAGGTCCTAATTTGTTGCTACTGCGTCGTCGGCGTGCAAAAACTCCTCAAGTCCCGACGTGTCTCCATCACCACCGTTCACCGACGACCAAAGTTCGGTCATTGCGTCGGCAGGAGCGTCGCGGCCTTCCACTTCCGCCTCACTGGTATACCCAGCAAAGCCCGCCTTACAGAAGCAATTCGCGATGGTGGAGGAGCCGACTTCTGCCCATGCCGCAGAAATGAACTGCACGGCCATCAGGAGCGAAACCTTGAAGTCCGGCGCATGTCGGCGTTCACGTATGGACATGTCCAGGTTCAGTGCCAGCCTGCTCAAAACACGACGCCGATACAGCGCCTTGAAGCAAGCAATCACTCCTGCGTCCATGGTTTGCAAGCCCGCAGTGGTTTTGGGAGGGAGAAAAAAAATCTCCACGTTCGACAGCTTTTGGGCGGTATGATGGGCGGTGCAGTTGTCAAGCACCAGCGCCACTTTCCTGCCTTCGCCCTGCATCCTCTCGTCGAACTCGACCAGCCACTCACGGAAGAGTTCGCGCGTCATCCGCGCTTTCTTGTTGTGGCGGTAGCCAACAGGTATCCTCGCGGCACCACGAAAACAGCGAGGATTCCTCGACTTGCCTATCACAAAGGCGGGACACTTGTCGCCGCCGTCCATGTTAGCGCAGAAAAAAACTGTCACTCGCATTTTGCTGTTTGCCGCCCTTACAGGCATCGCCTTTGAGCGCGTGCGTCTTTGAGGATAGCATCTGAAAAAACAGCCCAGTTTCGTCACCATTGCACAGGTCTCGGTCCGCGTAGGCTTCGCGGATGCAGGGCAGTGCTTCCTTCAACCACTTCTGCCTAGCATTTACATCCAGCGAGCCTGCCTCTCCGACGACTGCCTTGTACACAATGCCAGGCCTCTCCTTAAAATGCTGAAGCCAGCCACCCCCAGGTTGGAAATCAGTGTTGCGAAGGAGGTAGGCGAACCTCTTCGCCTTCTCCGCCAAAATGGGACCACTGACTGGCAAATTCACAGCGCGGGCGCTAAGGAACCACTGGTACAGTGCATCTTCCACGTCTTTGTAGGCCCCATGCCTAACCCTTTTCCGGCCGTCATCCATTGCGTGGCTAGCACCGCTAGCACTGGCATGGCTGTCACTTTCGGCTTGCTTGAGTGCACTGCGAATGATGCAGGATACTGTCGGCTGCGGCAGGCCGTACTTGCGCAGCAGGCTGCTCACTTTCTCGCCGGCGTTGTGCTCTCTCACAATGCTACGCTTAACTTCCAACAGTATTGCCGTTCGCTTCCTCTTCACTGGGGTGTCGCTTTCTAGAGGACGGTCTGCCATCGTTGTGCGCGCAACGATGTCCGCGCGTGCGGGGACAGGAGGATCGAGGCGACAGTGACCACAGAACAGGAACAGTGACAACAGGCAAGGAAAACGACGCTGGTAAGCACCAGACTCGGAACACGTGCAAACGGCGGAGCTGCAGACGTGGCCAAATTAGCGAAGAATAGGGGAGGTCGGCACAATGCACACAGCGCTGCTGCTGCGGCGGCTTAGGCGCCCCGGTGATTTTTCTACAGGCGGCGCACCCTCCTCCCCCTCCTCCGCGTCGCCGCGGCAGGCGAAAGCAGCGGTGGCATGCGATATTGCATCATGACAATATCGATATTGCAATATCGATATTGCAATGACCGATATTGCATCATGACAGCATTGTTATAAGCGGTTTATTTTGCCATGGAATACAATGAAAAGCTGACGGTGCCGCGGCTGTCCATTGTTATATCCGATATATTGTTAAAACCGGTATTGTTATAAGTGGACTCGACTGTATTCACTTTTTAAGAATATACACACATAACGATAGGTATATTGTAAAGGAAGAAACACAGAGACAGCGCATTTGCTGCAGGCCCGCTGTTGTTGATGATTATGGTGATGATGACATTTGCGTAATGGCCCATGCCCACTCTGGGGTAGGGGTCAGTATCGAGAGCTTATCTGTATTTAAAAATAAAGTAAATAAATGGACAAATATGAACAAATTCGGCAGTTATATTGCTCCTTCGTCTTCCTCCTCTATCCCTGCGCTTCTAGCGTGAGCGTCCTAGCCATGGTGAAAATCATTGTCATTACACTCGGCCACACTGCGAGCTTAGGCACATATGAAAAGTATTTCTGGCCAGCGGCACTGGCTGTGTCTCGCTGGGTAGTCTCTGCCTTGCGGTGGTCCGCCCTCGAGAACTGTGAAGAAATCTTCCGGGGGCCTGCACTAGCAGTGTCGTGGTGGTCGTAAGAGCAAGTGGTCATGCGGCGATTTGACTCGAGGAACTATCAAGGGCATATCCGGCAGGCGACATTTAATTTCACATGATGGTGGAAGGTCTTGACCATGCTGTTGCTTCACATGGCAAGCTGGTAGACATGTTTCTGGCTGGAAGTATCACATGCGATGTCGTAGAGGCAGTTTTTTTAGCCGGATACTTTTCCGCCGCAGTTCAGCCGTACACAGAGGAGCATGTGTTCGATGGTTAACCATCACGTGTCATGTGCCCGAACTTTCACTGATTTATGGTCATATCGCATGCGCCCGCCACGAACGGATGAGCTGCCGTATCGTAGGGAGTTGCCACTTGCAGTTCGATGGCATCGGCGCTGGAGAGTCCCCTGTGCAACTCGAACTAGCGGGTCTGGACCGGCTGCTTGAAGCAGACCATTTGTCACCTTTCTGGTTAACAACTCCATAAATGGCGGCTGGTTGCGCACGCTCGTCTTGGATGACAGTGGCCCTTTTGAGCGAAGTGTTGCTCAGCAAACAAGGAACGTCTGACAGTCGTCGACTGGGAGTACTGAAGGCAGATCTGGCTCAATTCTTTTCAGGGGACTTATGGCCGGTATACGCCGATATGTCTTGTTCAAGGCGTCAATATGGTTATCGCTCCTGATGGATAGCGATACTTCATGAAGTCGCGAAGCACTCAGCCCCGAAGGAGCCGGCGCATCCATGCGCATGAAAACGGCGTCTCTGCTGCTCTGGAATAAAAATGCCCTCTGCTTTTCGGAATGTTGCTCCAGCGGCACTCACCCACGCAGAACCCGAGACGCACACTCGAGTAGAGGACTGCGTGTTGCAGTCTGCACCAGGGCGTTCCACGACACTCTGTCGAGAGGCTGCTGGGTGCACCTCGAGGGTCATCGTGATTCTTCCCCTGAGTGTCATCCCCCTACTGAAAAACCCAGCGCCACTGGGCGCCACCGTCCAGCGCCATGCTTGATTATGGGACCAGTGTGACGCTGCATACTGGGCACACTGGCGTGCCACGGGATAGAAGGAGGCGCGGGTTATGGGCACGCAAAAATACCGTGGTGCTTCCATGCCATGCCTGCTAAATGATATATAAATACAAAAAACTGGAGGAAGCATTCTAACAAAAAAAGAAAGAAAGTGCATTGTTGAAAAAAGCCACCCACCACCAGCTTTCGAAAGCCGCACTTCCGGATCACCAACACTCGCTACCACTGCGCCACGCCAGAACGTGATGGAAGCCGCTTAAAGAGGTTAGTCAGCGGTGTGACCTGCCGTGAGGCTTCGTCGTTTGCACACAAGACGGACACGCTTTTTGTGCGCATTTTAACCTCACACCTATCTGAGACAAACGAAACAAGCCACCGATCACGCATGACATTCCAATAATGGCGAAAGCAGCTAGTATATTATACAATTCATATCAAATACTAATATAAATAGACCGACTGCCAGGCAGGGCCTATCCGCTGTTTCGGTCGAGCTCGATAGCTTTTTCTAGCTTTGACGAATAGTCGGCATATATATATATATATATATATATATATATATATATATATATATATATATATATTATTCTTATGTAGACTATAATGTCGCTTCATAATTGAGCGTGTACATCAAGAGGCACTTGCCGTTTTCTCGCTCAAACGGCCGTATTTTAGTGCAGCAGCAGTGCCAGTGCCTGACATATGCAGGTTCGTCGAAGCTCGATCACAAATGTTGATCGCTTCACAAGAAGCATGCGCACTGTAGTGGGGAAGATCTCATCTTATTTTTCAATAAACCTACTGATCGATAAATTTGTGCCATTGCATCTGATTCAGAGAAGAGTGCGAAAGCAACTTTCCGTTACATATATGTGATTGATCAAAGAGCGTCGCTTCGGTGCTCACCGCTTCATCTTCAAGCAGCGCGCAGAAATAAAAATCGTCTGTTCAGGTTAACCGATTCCAAGGCTGGACTCAGCAGTAATTTTTATTCGTCGGAGCGGCGTATCCTTAACGCTTGGAGCGCCGTTCTCGTGTAGGCGGACTCGGCGGGTATGCTTCACTGGGAACATATATACTGGGACCGTCCGATCGGGACTCGGCGGTTTGTGACAACTTAAGTTACAGCATATGACCTGAAGAATGCTTTCTGACGATTACCTGATGATGCATTTAAGGTAACTGAATGTGCAGGTATCGCCAGGGGTGCATTTGCTGCGTGCTGATGCCGATCGGTAGCTTCTTTTTCTCCGTGAGTAGGAGCGCGCCTAGAACGTCATTAAGAAAACGGCACAACTGCGCGGCGATGGAAAGTTTTACTGTTGGTCGCACCGACTCCTCCAGACAATTAAACAGTAGTACTACAAAACTATCACTGGAATAGTTCATAGATCTGACGTTGCGTGTCTAAGCTAAGTGCGGCGAGAATGCCCAATTCTTTGAATGTAGACATTCACAGCCGCTAGCGCTTAGTGCGCGCGGAAGCCGTATGCTGCGAATTGCTGCATACTGTAGCTCGCAGCGATCAAGTGCGGCCAAGCCGTAAATGTTCCCAGAGTCCTCACGTCTAGCGAAATCAACTAATACAGGCCCAGTACAGAGCGTGCGCCTCTGAGACGAGCGTCAGCATATCTTGAGCTGCTTCCAGTGTGTTCCGCACTCGTACCAGTGCGCAGTCTCTCAGTGTACAGCGCTCCGCAGCGAGCCTCTCACTGGTACCAGTGACATTGCAGCTATACCATCTTGTCCCAGTACAACGACAGCACACACCAGTGCAAGCCATCGCTGCCAGCGTCCCAGTGTGTACCGCCCAGTGAAATATCATCCTTCCCAGTGCGTTTCCAATGCTGCCAGTGTGGAAAACTCACTGGAAATGCACTGAGTGAGCTAGTTTTTGCATTAGGGCCATGTTAGACATATGGTCCGAATGGTCGCCAGCATTGGAAAGCAGGCCAAAAGCTGCTAGGAACTTGGCGCTCCATTCAAGCCTGGACCGCTGCCACATGCCTTTGTACCTCTGCCAGGCTTCGGCAACGCCTCCAAGGAGGCTTAGAGACACTTCCCATTTCTGTTCGTCAGGCAAAGCATGGTAAGTTCCGAGAGAGTCGATTTCATTGATCCAAGGGATGGCGTCATCCTGGAATTTTCGGTACACCCGAAGTGCCCGTAGATTCGGCGATGGTAATGCCGCACAGGACAATCGTGAAGTTACCGCTGTGATGTAGCCGAGTTCTTAGACAGAAACGATATGGCCAATATGACGTCGGTGAACTTGCTGACTTAGGCGCTGGAGGAGGCCTGGTGGCATCCGCGGGGAAGACGGCGCATCCGTCCTTACAGCGGTGGTATCGATGTCTTAGGAAGCTTGGACAGAGGAGTCATAGCTATGGGAAGCGCGAAGCGCATTTAAAGGGAAAAGGGACCACCATGATGTCATGGGTAATGTGGCGTGACGCCGTTGAAATGCTGACCTTTGGCAGCCGAGGAGACCTGGACGCTGTCTGCCAATAGTCCCTACGGCGCTTCAGGCAGCAGAAGAGTTCCGGTGTCCATAGTGTTCCTTGAGTAGGATTACCGCAGTGTCGATGACCCTCGAGGGCGCCCTTAACGTGCGTCTTTCGTCGACTACGCCGTTATCAAGGAAGAGACAGTGCCTTTGTGGCTAGGTGGCTGTTTTATTCCCCCTTCATCTTCCTCGTCCTTTTTATCCCCGCTCACGTAGCGCGAGCGCCCTAGCCATGGCGGAGCTCATCGTCGTTATGATATATAAACATAATGATATATCATATATCATCACTGCAGGTCAAAGGCCTCTCCCACAGATCTCCAGTTATCCTTGTCCTGCGCTAACTGGGCCTAATTCATCCCCGCAAACTTCCAGATCTCATCTGCCCATCTAACTTTCTGCCGCCCTCTGCCACGCTTGCCTTCCCTAGGAATACACTCTGTTACCCTTAATAACCAACGGTTGTCTTGTCTTCGCATTACATTGCCCGCCCACGTCAATTTCTTCTTCATAATTTCTATCAGTATGTTCCTAACACGTGTTTGTTCCCAACCCAATCCGCTCAACATCTTGTAGTCCCTTAAGGTTTCACCTACCATTTTCCGTTCCATAGCTCGCTGTCGCGTCCTCAATTTAAGCTGAACATAAAGGACATGAAAAATTACACGCCGATTAGTTTACTGTCAGATGTCTACAAGGTATTTACCTAGGTAATCGCTAACAGAATTTGTGCCTCCTTTGATTTCGGTGAACGTAATGAGCAAGCTGGTTTTCGTAGACGGCAACTCAACAGTAGACCACATTCACACTCTCAATCAGGTGACAGAGAAATGCACCAAGTGTAACCAACCCTTATAATAGCCTTCATATATTGCGAGAAAGCTTTTTACTCGGTCGATAGCTCAACAATCGTGCAGGCATTGCATGACCGTTGTATTCTGCGTAAGTATTCTGTATTCTGCGTAACGCTCGTTCCGCCAACACGTATGACACTATTAATCGGCTTCAGCCTGTGAAACGTTTAGTTCCTTTCTTAGTGGCATGATTTCAAAATGCTCGTAGACCTAGCTTCTGTCACCGTCCCAGAAAACAATCATGAGAGCTCCATAAATGTGCAACCTCCGAAGATGCTAAGCACACGATGATGTCCCAGTGTCTTTTACAAGAACAAGCCAATTGCTACTAATTGACTACTTACGGTGGCCACGACTACGTTAGAGGCTCACAGCCAGGGCTCAGTAACAGAAATTCTTTAAGATCGCTTCTAACACGACAACGCTGCACATGCACTGTCCAACTGCATAGACTGCAGGAGGATCGGCCCACACATGCACAGATACCGTCTGACTGCACTGCCTCGAGGATCGGTCCACCGTGATGCGCGCATTAGCACAACAACCATTAGCACGTTCCCTGATGGCAGTACCACCGCTGTGAACCAGGTGTGCAGTGGAGGGGATGTGATCTTAAACTGAGAAGAAATTCGCTTGAATTCCGAGCTTTTCCTTTCACTGGACACCACTTAGACGCAAATTGTAAAGCGGTTTTGTAAAGATATAGGCATCGTGCAATCCTGTTTCGAATCGTGTGTGCAGCGCCGCTGTGGCCACTGGCGGCGGCCGCCGGAAAAAGCTGCGAGTTCCCTTGTCACGGCCGGCCTTGCCAGAGCAACGCGAGCGTGCGTACGCGGCGGGGATATTTTACTTCTACGCGCCGTCGCGTATATGGAGTCTACAGTAGCTTTAGGAACACTATCAGGAGGGTACCAACGATGGAATTTTATCCGTTTCCCTATAAATGAAACGATGATGAGTGGGGCAACATTGGTTTGCAACCGTTGGGCGCCCGCAGTGAAGCTGCCGATCGTTCATAAATATCTTTTTACAAGCTCGGAGTCAGTGGCGCACCGACGGGGTGGGGGGGTTTCGGGGGTGGTAACCCCCGCCCCCCCCCCCTTGAGGCCGACCTAACCCCCCTCCCACTCCGTAACTGCTCCTATGTCCTAGAAGAATGTGGCGCTAATGTCTCTGCAAAACGCGGAAAGAATAATAAAAATAATCATCATCATTGATGTTACTATTATTTGGCATTTTATTTACTTTTTTTTACGCACGCAACAACTGTGTAATCGCCCTTCGCTCAAAAGGGGCATCGCCCCTTAAGTTAGCGATTCAAAATTTTTCACATCGTACTTTGAACCAAATGCGGTTGCAACCAAATTTTCAGCAGTGTGCTTACCTGATGGGTCGGATGTGATGTTAGTGACCATCATTTCTTTCGGGGGAGTACCCAAGCTGGTCGTGACAAATTTTCCCATATAAGATTCGTTTGTCCTGAAAAAGAGTGAGGTATTCTGCTATTATCGTAACGTTGTACGCCGAAATTCAACTTTCAGAACATTGTTGTGCGTTGAATATGTGCACTTATTTGAACAATATGACACACCGTCAATATTGCCCTGGGCGGCTGAATTACGTCGTAAAAGACGCTGAACATGTGCGTATCTGCCCTCTTGAAAAAGCCTTTCGGTATCAGGTCAGCATTGAAATGCCAACTAGGTACCTTTCGCATTTGAAGCGGCGCGCCGTCTCCCCAGAAATCATATTTTTCCTTACTTTTTAGGAAATATAATTCGAATTATTATACGTTGCACATGGATGTATATATAATAAAAGCCAGCTACATCTCGAAGAGTGCATGTGGTTTAGAAAGGCTTCGCGGAAGCTTGCTCTATTTCAATGCGTAATAGAATCCAGCCATTCAATGCGGGTTTCATTTATCGCCCCGCTGGTAGCAGGCGCAAAATTCCAGCGTGTGCATTAGCGTGAGCACACCACTACACTGCTCTAGAGTTGGTCTTATTCAGGCGACTGCTCTGGTGGCTCACCCTTGCGAATTGAACAAGTCTCGGCTGTGTATCATTCCTGAGTACATTTCTGAATGGGCTTGTAGCATAAACGCGACTGATGGCCATTTTCGTTTAACAGTGTAAGCTGTTATGAGATCACAACCAAGGCCATTTTTGGCGCCGTAGTTGTCCGCCGCCGCAGCCGGTGTCCGTAACCGGCTGCCGCGTTCCTCAGCGTGGCAGACGAGCATTCTACCGTTGAGCTACGCCCGTGGTTGAAAAATCATCGTTAAAGGACCTAAAGACGCACAAATCTGCTGGGGAATCGTATTAACAAATATAATGTTACGTGGCAAAACAGTAATATGCCACTACGCGTCGCGGAAAGTGGATTACATAAGCATTGCGAGGAGTAATTCGGAAAAAAAAAACAGGGGTGCATTCTTTGTAGCTCTGACCCCATTAGAGAGGCATCATCAAGATCATAATTATGAAATGGTCTGCATTATGAAACTTTTGATCGCGCAACACAGACACAATTAAGAATTACACAGGGACTAACGCAGACTATCAACTGACCTTTATTCAATAAGAAAACACACACACACACACACACACACACACACACACATATATATATATATATATATATATATATATATATATATATATATATATATATATATATATATATATATATACTCGCGACACGCACCTCAAGCTCACTGCACATGAGCATGTTAGCAAGTGCTCAATGGCCGTAAATACAAGTACACGCATAGTTTAGAGGAATGAAAATGAACACTATTTACTTCGAAAACTAAAAGGGTGAAATCGCAAAGTTAAACAAGGGAGACATTACAACATTAAACGCGCACACTCTTCGCAGTCGCACAACCACTCGCACATCGCACTGTCCGCACTCACTGTTCATCGCACCCGCTCGCTTTCGTGGCACTCCCCGCACTGTCGTCGTCTCTCGCACACTACTGCATCTCGTCGCTCTGTGTCCAATCAGTTCGTCTTCCCGCGCTTTTGTCGTTCGCTCCTCCAAAGCCACATTTCCACCGGCGCTCACAGCCGCGCCGACGCACGTTGCCACAAACGTGGAAACACGCACATACACGCACTCACGCGCACCGACATTTGCACAAGATATTCTGGGAACTGAGGGAAAGGACCAGCCGGCCCGCTCAGGGCAATAAATCACCATTCGCTTCAGTCTTCAAACGAGGAGGGAGCTCGTTTAAACTGACGACGAACACTCACGCAGGAGGACAGAAAAAGATAAAGAATAAAAAGAAAAATAGTCAAAAGATTCGCCAGCAGTCGCGTACAAGCATAACGGCATATTGTAATCATTTACATATAACGAAACCTTTAACAGAAATGTTGCCGTATGACATCTTATTAATCAAGTAAATTTCTTTGTGACTCAGCACTATGGATGGATGGCTGACACATGAGCTTTAAAGTCTAGATATATGCCAAGCCTCCACAATTTCTCCTGTTGTCTGATTAGGGTCAACATAGAAAATATCATTTTGATCACACAAAGGACTACACGAATTCATTGAACAATGTGCACAATGTAATGCCAGATGTGTTTGCTGCCTTCCCTTCAAATGTTCCAAGTGCTCTTTTAAGGTTACGTTCAGACATCGACCAGCCTGCCCGACATAACACTTGCCACATTTAAACGGGGTCTTATACACTACATTTCCTTTGCACTCAACAACTCGGGGATCAGAACGCCTGGAACATCCATTATTGATGCTCTTAGGGGTATCATTGTACAATAATTTTAAAGCAGGACACACGCCCCCTACTTTCTTTTTGCCGAGAAAACTACCTTGGCAGCGTATTTAGCGGCCACCTTCGTTTCTAGCGACATTCCGAACAAGCCTGTCAGGCAACTGTAGTGAAGTTACCCGACAGTTCACTACAGCTTCCTGGCGTGCTTGCTCTGGCAAGGGACATTTCTAGGAATGTGAGTGATGAGGAAAAGGATTCTTGCGTTAGAAAATGTGTAGAAGTTGTTGTGAGTACTGTGCTGGTAAGTGTTGGCCCACAGTCTAAGTCGCAATGCGCTGTCTTATCTTCTGTATGTGTGCTCGCGGAAGCCACGGGGCTGTGACGTCAGTGGGCCTAGAAATAGGAGTGGAAATAAACGCCGGGGGCCAGTCGGCTTGTGCCTCCCGGGAACTGCGTATCACCGGCGTGATCTTTTATCGTGCACGGGCGTTGGTTGCTGGGTTACCGCAGCCAGCGCCAACACAAGTACAAGACGCCAATTTAGAGAAGGTCCTACTGTGAGGCCGCCTGCCTGCTATTTGTATTCAAAAGAACTGAGGGTCGTAAAATCGAACAAAGAAGGTTATCTTGTCGTATTACCAGATAACACGTATTCTGGTAAGGCTTGGGATTTTATGCACAAATGCTTCGAGAAAGTAAATGTGATGCCGCAGGAACTCAACAACGCGCAGTGGGATAGTTGAAAAAATGTGAATTACATAAGTTGGCTTTAGTCATGAAAGAAGAAAAGGGTCAAACAATGGAAGTGTTCTTCGCGGCAAAGATGCATAAGCAAGATGTTCCTTTCAGAGTAATCGAACACAATTCGCGGCAGTTTCATGTGTCGAGGTTTCTGCAAAAAATACCTGCGTCCTTGTCAACTAACGACCCATTTGCATCAACAGTTCTGAGGAAGCAGTTTGTTATTTGTCTGGTGTTAAAGAAGGCAGCTATAAAGGCTTCAGAGTTGACATTCAAGACCTTGCATTGTTCTTTGCCGCAAGATGCCCTACTACAGTCGGTAAAAGAGTGCATTGAGCGGGACAACGATGAAGTTTCTTTCTGTAATAGCGGTGGAATGTCGCTAGAAATATTTCTTGAAATACTTTGCATGTACCTAAAGAGCACTGTTGTACAGTTCAAAAATAGACTGTCCCACAAAAAAAAAACGGAATATGCACAGGATCCAAAGCTAGCCCCTGTAGTAAGCACAATTTTTTTGTGCAACGTAGATAGAATTGTGAATTCCGAATCGCATAGCGAAGTTTTAGAAATATTCGGGTATTTTGTTTTAAAAATATTCAGGTATTTGATTTTGGGCTTAAACAGGCGATGAGATGTGTTCACCTCAAGTGTGTTGGAAACGCTAAGGAAAAGAGGCAAAGGATTAAATTTCACAATTAAAGAGCCACTGATAACTGCTTACATTTTCCAGACGTGAACCGCATTTTCGAAACAGACCATATGTGCTGGAAGTAGTCCCCGAGAACGCAGAAAGCCTTGTTACAGTATGCTTCCGCCGATTCAAAGAAAATAAAAAACATGATCGCAATCTGATGTTGTCAGTCAGCCTTAACCAAGACGATCATGCACAAGTTAAATGACTCTTACCTAGAGCAGAAGTTTCGGCTGAAAAAGGCTGGGTACCCTACTTCGATTCTTCAAACTGCAAGCGAAAGGCTATTGAAGAAAATGAAATTCTTGAAGAAAGAGATGCAAGCAAGCCAGGAAGCTAAGAAAATTTCGGTAATCCCCTAATGCATGGTTTTTCCCATAAGATTAAGATGGCCACTAAATGCGCTGTCAAGGTAGTTTTCTCAGCAAAAAAGAAAGTAGGGGGCGTGTGTCCTGCTTTAAAAAATTGTACAACGATAGGCCTAATACTATCAATAATGAATGTTCCAAGCGTTCTGATCCCTGTGTTGTTGAGGGTATAAGATTCCGTTTAAATGTGGCAAGTGTTATGTCGGGCAGGCTGGTCGACGTCTGAACGTAAGGTTAAAAGAGCACTTGGCAAATTTGAAGGGAAGGCAGCAAACACATTCTGACATTACATTGTGCACATTGTTCAATGAATTCGTGTAGTCCTTTGTGTGATCAAAATGATATTTTCTATGTTGACCCTAATCAGACAACAAGAGAGATTGTGGTGGCTTGGCATATATCTAGACTTTAGAGCTCACGTGTCAGCCATCCATGAATAGTGCTGAGTGACAAAGCAATTGACTGAATTAACAAGATGTGATAGCACAACGTTTCTGTTAAAGGTTTCGTTATATGTAAAGGATTACGATATGCCGTTATGCTCATGGCAGTGATCTTGATGTGAGTGTCGCGAGTATATATATATGTATGTTTTCTTGTTGAATAAAGGTCAGTTGATATTCTGAGCTAGTCCTTGTGTACTTCTTAATTGTGTCTTTGTGTTGCGTCCGCAAAGGTTTCATAATGCAGCTAAACCAACTAGCCCGCCTTTCCGTTTTAATGAAATGGTCGTCCTCAACTTTTCCGTCTAGAAATCGCTGCCTCGTGAAGCAGTTTGGTCTTATCCTGCCATGCGTCACGCGAGAGGCGACGTGCGCATACTCGTCAGTAACCTGACTTGGCTCTTCAATATACCTGATGTCCCGATCACTTGGCCAGATTCCTAAGCATTTGCAATGGCCTCTAAGAAGGTTGCCCCTCCAGCTTACGCTGTGACTGCCGTGAGGTTCTATGAAGGCCTGGTGCATTTTACGACTACAATTGCGGTATCCGGTTTAATTACAGGAAGGTTGGATAAGGTAGAAGTCCGCACAAAACAAAGCCGCTGAGAAGGCTCTTCTTCCTCCACTTTCAATGAAATTCCCTTCCTGTTGTCCTTGTGATACATACCACAGGTGATATTCCTCCCTTCGCAGACGAAGCCTGCAGCGCGCATCATTGAGCTTCGCGCCTATGACGGGTTTGAGGCGGGGACATGCGTAACCTCGGTCTTAGCACAGCGCCTTCGGCTTGCTGCGAGGCGCGCTATACGATGGCATATAGCACCCAAGAGGTGAAGGACAACGTATAGCCGGAATTAGTGGGGAGAAGACTTTGGCGTAAGCCGGAATTTTGCGATGGATTCCATAGCCATACCTGCTCTCCCGGATTCTACGTAAATCGCCGATGCTTATTGTCACAGTGGATCTTTGAGCGTTCTTGCAATGCTATGGTGCGCAGGCGGACAATACGGCGAGGCAGAGAGTTCCGGCTAAAGAGTTGGCGTGGTCAGAAAACGAAAATATTGTATCAAAGGTATGGCGTGTCGGTCGGACGTAGAGAGGAAGAACGGGCTGTAGCCGCTGGTTTCGTGTAGTGCAGTGTGAAGGGCGTAGTTAGTGAACGGTAAGACTTCGTCCCAATTTGTATGGTTGAATACAACGTAGAAGGTAAACATGCTTACCATCGTCCGATTTTTGCGCTCGGTGAAGCCATTTGTTTACGGGTGACAAAGCATCGGGCGTGAAATCGGAGGCGCATACACGGAGGAGCTGCTCAATGACGTCTGCTGTGAACTCACACCGGCGGTTGATGATTATAACTGTAGATAGGTGGTGTCGCAGTGCGAGAGACTGCGGCAGGAAGGAACAGACTTGTCTAGAGAGGCCGGATGACAAGGCAGCCGTCTTACTGTAATGGGTGAGATTATCTGCACACACTACGATCCATCGATTGCCTTTCGACGAGCGCGGAAAAGGGCCCATGAAGTCAATGCTCACCTCCTTAAATGAATAACTGGGAGGGGGAACCGGGTGTGGATATTGAACTGGACCCACAGTAAGAGACTTGTACAGCTGGCATTGCGTACAGCAGGAAACATACAACTCAACCGACTGGCGTATGCCCGGGCAGTAAAAGCACTCCGCGCACGATGGAGTGTCCGCGCACTTCCCAGATGTCCCGAACTAGCGTCATCGTGCAGCGTACACAGATGGATGTAGCGTCTATGAAAGAACCAGAAGAAATCTGGCACCCGTAGCCGAGAACGCTTTACACAGTGCTTTTCGAAATGAGAAACGCCCTTGTGCTGTGGTCCCTCGTGCGGAATAACATATTGGGTTCAACCCCGAGTCCTTACGCTGCTCAGTTTGAAAGGTATTGTTACCCGTGAACAATGGCGCCAGGGATGTAAACAGGTAATTTAAGTTTGCAGCGTCGCGCGCTGTTGTGTTGAGTGGCATCCGTGAAAGGCAGTCTGCAACGGTGTGTCTCCTGACACTCTTATAAGATATTGTGAAGCCGTGCTGCTGCACGTGGACAGCCGAACGGGCTAGACTGCGGACGGATCTTGTGGGGTCACAACCCAGCACAGGGGATGGTGATCAGCGACCACTTGAAAGTAAGGACCATGCAGGTTGGAGCGGGGTCTCCGCAGAGCAAAGACGAGAGCCTGATATTTTGCTCGGTCACAGTTTACTTACATTCAGGCTTGCTCAAGGTGTGGCTTGAATATGCAATGACTTGTTCTTTCTAATTGCAGTGTTGCACTAGACCAGCGCCGATCCCAATGTCGCTTGCATCCGTATGAACCTCTGTCGGTGACCAAGGATCGAAATGTTGGAGAATAATTTGTGACGTGTGTAAAAACTGAAGTTGGTGGACGGAAACCTCACAGTAATGTGTGCATTCAAGACGAACGGCTTGGCGAAGAAGAGAGGTCAGGGGAAAGGCAACATTGGCAAGTGGAGGGATAAATAGGCGGAAACCAAAGCACAGGTGCGAGAAGCTACGAAGCTCCATTGTCGAAACAGACGCTCTAAAAGACTTTGCGGCTGCTGTCTTCCATGGGTTCAGCCTGATATCACCTTTGTCGATGACGTGTCCAAGAATTAACGCCTGTCGTTCACCAAAATGCACTTCCTCGCATTGAGAGCAAACCCAGCATTTCCAATGCATTCCAGAATCCCATGCACTCGTTCGTTATGCTCATCAAATGGTCGGCCGAATATTACAACGTCATCGAGGTAACACATCAGATGTTCAACTTTTGGCCAGCCAAGATGCCGTCCATGAAGATTTCAAATGTAGATAGTGCGTTGCGCAACCCGAATGGCATGACGCTCAAATCATGAAGTTCATCCTGTGTAATGAAAACTCTTTTCTTTTTCCGCCAGAGGCATAGGGGTCTGCCAGTAACGTGAGCATAAATCTGTAGAAGAGAAATAGGATGCCTAATGGAGGCAGCCTAGGGAACCATCTTTTGGTGGTGGCGGATAAACCTGTTTCCTTGTGATGGAATTCAGGAGGCGATAATCGACACAGAATCTCCTGAAACCGTCAGTGGAGCTTCCCAAGCAGTGGATGATTCTTGAACGACTGCTTTCTGTAGGATTTCACACACCTGATCGTCAATTATCCGCCTTGATGTGGTGAACCTCGCTAAGGTTTTCTTGAGCAGGATGGGCAGTCCCCGTATTCATCCTGTAGCGTGTACGTGAAGCGGGAATAAAGGGCCTACTATTACTCTGAGAAAAATTGAAAACGGACCAGTACTTTAAGAGAAAGTCGAGAAGTATGCGTCATTCATATGGTGTAAGAGACTTGTTGATCATATCCAGAATTTCCAAAATATCCATAATTCCGATATCACGCATCTGAATGGGCTCAGTGACCATAAGATACTGCATGCAAATTTTTCATGTCACATGTCAAACCCAACAAAAATAAAAAGAAACACTCACGCTTTACGACAGAGGCCACCACAACAGCATGCGCCCAGATTTAACAAACTTTTTTGATAACTTCGAGACCAACTTCCACATTCACTAACTGGAAACCAACTGGTTGCTTTTTAAATCCCAATTCCTGCGTCTAGTTAGCATATACATTCCTACCATTGCAATTACGGAGCGGGAAAAATCCCCATGGTTTAACACCAGCTTAAAACGCCTAAACAATAAGAAACGTCCCTTTCGTTCTGCTCACTCTTCTCAATTGGACTTCCTAATCCCAGAAGACGCAAGGAAAACAGGAAGACAAGATGCAGGCTTGCATTTGAAACAAAAATAAAGGTACAGACACCATAAAAAGGGTATGAAAAGTTCTTATGTGAAATTGCAGCTTTTTACACATGTGCACTGATGGGCAGTAATGAAATGGAAGATATAAGAGAAGTAAATGCTGGCTGAGCCCACACGATTTTTTTCTGAGTGCAAAAAGAGAACAGTGATACGAACTGGATTGTGCGAAAGTATTCTAAGCCTGGTGGAAGTGGGTAAAGCAATTACGGTCCTTGTTCAGGCAGATACACCTGGCACTTTGAACAAGAAACAAAGGTGTAGCCTCATTTGCATGCCTTGCATCTGCTTCTGCGCTCGTTCCAAAGTGATCAATGCTGTGTAACCTCCTTTCGGATATCTCGTGGTACTGCACTGAGGACCTTCTTGACCATTATGAGATTTTTCTTAGATGGTCGTCCAAGCGCGCTTTCTGTAAGCACCAATGCGGTCGTAAGCTCCGACACAAAGCTGCACAGAAGCATTGTACTATCACCTTGCTGTTGTGCGTGACGTTTCTGCAGAAACCGTGCATTCACTGATGCCATTTGGACAGTGTGCCAGAATATGTACATGTACCATCGGTCTGCCCGCATTGGAAAGCGATAGCTGTAAGACAACTTGTCTAGGTGGTCAACACCACCCATTGACATATCTACGTTTGAAGAATAGCAGGCCACTGAAATGGAATGTGTGTCTTCTGCTTTTTGTCCCACATTTTCACAGTTGTTATTGGGTCAGTGCCCATACAATTGAAGATGAGTGTCGCTGGCGCATTGCCGAACCACTTCACGGCGACCATGTTTTTTTTACCGCATGACGCACTGCAGAAGTCCATTGAGTGATGACCTTTTAGGCGCTTGCTCTGCAAGCTTCTTATGCTCACGCCTTGTCCGGCGGCAGCGTGTACACGCCGCTCAAGGCGCCGGCTTTCCGGTGGTTTCAAGAATGCTCACTAGATGGCAGCGCCGCTCAAGGCGACGCACACCACTCTCAGCACGTGCGCTTCCTCTCTCTTCGCCGGGAGCTCACGCAGTGAACACTCTTCGTTACCGCTCAGCCGCATGAACACCACACAAGCCAAGGCCAGCAGCTCGACGGGCTCGCAACGCAGCAGCAGCCCGGGCTCGCCGCGAGGACCCTGCGGTCACAAACAGGATGTCCGAAGCGTGGAGGGCTCCTGTCAAGCAAACCCGGAGCTGCAGGCCAACAAAGCAGTAGCGAAGAGGCTCACCATCAAGCAAACCCGGAGCTGCGGGCCAGCGAACCAGAAGCGAAGAGGGCTTGCCGTCAAACAAACCCGGAGCTGCGGGCCAGCGAAGCACGAGCGAAGAGAGATCGCCGTCAAGGAAACCCGGAGCTGTGGGCCAGCGAAGCAGAAGCGAAGCGGGCGCGCCGTCAAACGGACCCTGCAGTCACAGGTCGCGAAGCAGAAGCAAAACGGAAGCGGCGGCAGAGAACCCCGAAGGTGTGCGGGCGCGGATGCCGCGGCCAAGAGCCAAAATCTGTCGCTGCTTGATATATAACAACATTGTCACGTCTATATATTATTAGAGACGGTTACAGACGGTTATATATTGTTACAGACGTATTTCCACTTCCACAGATTGACGACACCATTGATTGCCTCTTTGCAGCATCTTACTTTTCATCTGTTGACTTGTGGTCAGGTTGCTGGAAAATTGCTATACACTATGACGACAAGGAGAAGACAGCTTTTGTAACGCCCGACGGGCTATTCGAATTTAATGTACTGCCTTTTGGGTTGTACAATGCTCCGCTACCTTCGAAAGGTTCATGGATGCCATATTGCATGGATTGAAATGGGAAGTCTGCATGTGCTACTTAGACGATGTTGTGATCTTCAGACTAACGTTTAGTGAGCACAACAACGTCTAGACTTAGTATTGAACTGTTTGGAGAAAGCGTGCCTTGTGCTCAACTCAATGAAATGCCGTTTTGGGGAAAGAGAAACCCTTGTACTTGGACATCTCGTCGATAAGGAAGGCATACGTCCCGATCCACAAAAGACTGCGGCCTTAGTCTTTTGTGGATTTAAACGACCAGCTTCTGTGAAGACGTTACGCAGTTTCTGAGGCTTATGTTCCTTCTTACACTAATTCATTCCCAGGT
>JABSTT010004373.1:0-25020 GCA_013339685.2 Hyalomma asiaticum | reverse complement strand
ATTACAAATTTATTCTTGACCTGCCTTGGTGGTCTAGTGGCTATGGCATTTGGCTGCTGATCCGAAGGTCACGGGATTGAATCCCGCTGCGGCGCTGCCATTTCAATGGAGGCGAAATTCTGATGCGTGTGTGCTGTGTGATGTGCGCTGGCGGCCAGGGGCCAGGAGCTACTGGCCATGTATGGGTCCCGAAACCAGGGAACCACCCCGTCCGACATCTGCAAAGACGCTGTCATACCATTTGAGCTCAGTAAATGTTCTTTTTTCTTCTTTCAGTGCCCATTAAAGACACTCAGGTGGTCGAAATTTCCAGAGCCTTCCACTACACGCCTCTCATAATCTTATCATTTTTTGAGACAAACCGCAGACATCAGTCATCGTCATAAATTTATTCTTTGTAGCATAGCTTAAGCTCATCTTTCAATTGCTGATACCTTTTTCTCCCTTCTTTCTTTAACTCCTGTTGTGTTATTGAGGGGACACTAAGGTGACAAGGTCAGTGATGTTATAGCTGCGCCATTTGTGGAAAACTGTGCCAAAAGGCAAATCCTGCTACATTTTTGTAATATTTTTGCAATTCCACAGAAGAACTGCGCCAAGTACGCGTTTTCACATTGGCAAAATGAAACCAACCTGTCAGGGACGTTCTTCCTAACTTTGCAGTGGTGATAATTTGAAAGTTCTTGCTGGTACATAGACAATTAAGCAGATGCATGCGGAGAAAAAGGATGGTGCTTGCTTTTGATATTGCAGGGTTCCCACGATAACGAACTCAAAAGAAGCTAATCCGGACCTCCTGTGAAATAGCAAGGCACACCCCAAGCAAAAGAATCCAAGTTCATGCTTTTTACCATGCATGATTTTTTTTCATTATTGCACTACCGCAGCAAGGCTTCAAGACACCTTCTTTTTTCTTACTTTTTTTTAAGCTCCTCGTAGGCACGCGTTGCACCACCACCACCAACTTAAAGGGACTGACAACCGATTTTCAAGGACCCTGTTTTTTGAGGCAATGAAAAGCTCACCCCCTGTACTGTTTTCATCTGCAGCGGTTACTTCCAAAAGCGCATCGGTATTTCGCACGCGCAATTTTTCAATCTGAGAAAGCTCTAAAAAAAAAAAAAGGCAGAGTGTGCACTCTAGCAACGTTGAAAAGTGATCGCATGCCGATAATCCCCCTCGCATCTGGACATCGTTCTGCTTTCGCAGGAGTGAGCATAGCTGTGATTAACTACGTACATTTCGACATTTTTTGACTACTCTTTCAAATAAAAAGACCGTGAGATGAGTTGGCATTGTTGGCCAGGCCGATCTTGTATTTGTAAGGCGCGCATGTTCGCGCCTATGTCATGAATGGCGGGGCTCCGGCACCATTGTTCTGGCGATAGCCGAGCCGAGCCAGGGCAGCTAGGTCCGAAACCACGCTTTCGCACGTGACAGTAGAAGCGCGCAGTAGCAAACAAACGAAGGTTTATCTGCACATTGCGAGAAATACCAAAATACCAAAAGTTTCACGCGGTCCGATACTAATAAACAGATAAAATATTGCATAAACTTGTAGAAGGTCACGTGTCCGCACTCGTGTATGTTTCCCGCTTGAGTTACCAAACGTCAGTTTTCGCGATGTTGCATGACGAAATAAAAACATAAACCCATACTTAATGAGGAAAAGTGGCATCGTTTGAGCCAGTGTAAGATACAATCGTTCCGCCAGTGGGGTCCTCTAAATCGAAGTTTTGGATAGTTGTCCGTCCCTTTAAGAAGGTAGATTAAAGGCGACTTGCTAGACTTCAATTGAATCTATGTACAGTGGCGAACGAAATTCACGACACCATGCCGGGCCATAGAGTATTCTTTGGCCACCATTCACAACGATGCCGCAGTTGAGGCTGTTGCTTCATTTTCATCAGTGTGATGGTGCAAATATTCGACGCAGGTTCTTTTGACTCACTCGGGCGGTTGAGGCGCTACCTCAACGCACACAAGAAGGATGGGACTGTTTTGCAGAACAAACGACATTCGACTCCACAGGAAGACACATGCATACACACAAAACTAACAACACAAAACGCTGAGATGGATGAAGAATTCAGTGAGACGTGGGCTCGGAGTAAGAAAGTTAGAAAACCTACCTAAAGTCACTAAAACGAGTGTAACACCTCAAATACTTGAGAAAACGAAAGTCAAAGGTTTTGTTTTGAACTTTGGACGAAAAGCCTGTTTATTTTTTTCGTTTTTCTCGTTAAAATCACTCCATCAAATGTTGTGAAACTCCCTCTGTTAGGTCTCTGGCATCTCTGGAACCCAGTTTAGGCCTTTCTTACCGGTAAATAATTGTGCTGGCCACATTGGCATGCCACCAACCAGGGAAGTGCAGGGGCAGAACCACCTCTTTCTCAGCCAGCTTTACCTCTAGAGTCAGTGTCTTAACTCCTGTGCTCTTGATATCACTCCAGCTAACGACGCAGAAGTAATTCACATTTTTTCGTGGCTGTCTTTTCTGCACCTCTGTGAAGATTAGCTTCACTTAATATATTGTGTTTTGCCTACCTTGCTTTGTAAAGAGAAGCAAGGTAGCAAGTTGGGCGAGTGGTATACTGTCATGGTGGAACAGTGCGCACACACAAGGACTGAGGATTGGGAAGACGACACAAGCGCTGACTAACAACTGAAATTTTATTGAAATGCTAGCGCATATATAAAGGAGGAAACAGCACCTGAACCATAATGGACGCCCATTATGGTTCACGTGCTGTTTCCTCCTTTATATATGCACTATCATTTCAATAAAATTTCAGTTGTTAGTCAGCGCTCGTGTCGTCTTCCCAGTCCTCGGTCCTTGTGTGTGCGCACTGTTCCACCATGTTTGTAAAGAGGTTTGTTATATCCAATTTCAGCATAATATTTTAGAAAAGAAACATGCAAATGAAAGCAAGGGGCAATGAGGTATCTTAGCTCAAAACACATTTATTTCATGGCAGAAACGCAGAAGGCATAGCTTGAATTGGCCTCTGAAGATATGTTGCTATCACCATGATATCAGACACTTTCTGCCAGCTTGTCACCAGAAAAAAAAAAAAAAAACTGCAAAACTGCGCACTGTCTAGGGCTGCCCCTCCTGATGTGTAATACTAAAAGCTCTTTCGCGACAGCCAGGCCGTTTCTCCATTGATCCACTCAGCCTTGCCAGGATAGGCCGAAGTGACCGAATACGTGGGTAGGGGAGTCAACTTGTACACGTGCACACCGCACGGGAAAAAAGAGAAAGGAAATGCAAATGTGAACGGCATGATGGCTGAATAAAGACAACAGTTCCAGTAACGTGAAACCGGGGGAGGTGCAAAGAATGCAGGGATGTGCTCGTGTTTCCTACAGGAGCACGTCAATCACTGCTAATGGGTTTGTTTTACGGTGGCTAAGACAACATCAGATGACGACGACATTAACAGAAATTTGTTAAGATCGCTTCTGACATAACACTGGTCTGACTGCACTGCCTCCAGGATCAGCCCACACAATTTTTTCAACCATATTTATCAAGTTTCTGACAATGTAATTAATTCTGATTATTCTTGTGTTTAAAGTAGTTGCGATCATATTAGCTTACTCAGAGCTGGTTTTGACCAATTATACACTTGTTTCTTGCCATAATTTGACTGCGTAATCGTGACTGGCAAGAGGGCATGCCGACAGTGCGACAAGTAAGGTGCTTCGCACCAAGAAAACGGGCACAGAAAGGTACAGTAGTGGGTGGCAGCACTGCCGGCGTGGTGCACAATGCTGTGAACACAATACGAGGTTTGTAAGGAGGAGGGAAGGACACAGCTGTGGTGTCAAGAATTGCATCGCCTTCTCGAGTGACACAGGGAAACTGAGGAAGAAGGAGTGCATGTGCAGACCAGCATCCCCCCTCCTTGTGCTTCTCTCACGGCACTCTGCAGAAGCGAGGCTGCGGTGGTGGCTGCACGCTTGCCATTCACAATAACATTCCTTCGCACTCTGCAGATGGTTGGGTAGCCATGTGGGGGTGGATCCGGCCATTGCTCACGTTAAAATTCGATAGTAGGGGCGAAATTACTGAGTGGTTGGTCGGGAAGTTAGTTAAATGAAAGGCGTCCCCCAATGCTACTTTGTTGTACGGAGGTTACAAATACACGTTCTTCGATGGAGTTGTGGCGGGGAATTGAAAAACTTCGTAATATCGAGGAATTTGTTATAATGAGGTTTGCTGTAGGCGTGTTTAACACTATCTTTTTACTTATTATTTATTTCCAAATACTGTTGGCCGTCATGGCCGTAACAGGGTGGGTACAATGAATTTACAAATGACAAAAATAAAGTACAATATAGTGAAAACAAAACGGCAAAAATACATATTTCAAATACAAAATATGAAGCTGTAGAAGAAAAGAAAAAACAACATACAGGCATTTTGACGGTGCTATAATGTGCAATACGAGTAACTACAGCATGAACTTTCGAACATCATGAGAGTGTACATACAACACTAGCAATAATCAATCAAGCTTTTGTAATGGCAGTCATGTTTTCCGTTCAGTTTGTTGCACCCAATAATTCATTATGTTGAGTTTTAACTGTATTGCACGCCTGCACGTCCACTAACAAGGTATAGTTGGATTGAGTTTCATGTGCTCTAAAGAAGAAATTGTTGCTGTCTATGGAAGAACAAATGTCTGATGCTCCACTGATGAGGTACGCAAAGTCAATCGTCATTTGAACATATTCACGGCCTAGTGAATTTGCATCCATATAGGAGACTAATGTGATGCTGTAAACAACAAGCTCTGGTATATTCTTCGATATACATATGTAGATGCTCCGTATGAAGGGAATGTGCCATGAATATACAAGTAACAATGAAGTGTGGCAGGCATGGTCCCTACTCTGCTGGCTCAGCAACATTGGTCAGGATTGTCGGTCAACCTATGCTCAAGTAAATATGGTAGTCTGAGTTTTGCCTGCCCTAAGGGAGAGATTATTGCTGACTATTGTGTTACAGAATAAATTTTTGAACTAAGTGCAGCCACTGAGGTCTGAAAACTTGTCTCCATTTCAACATATTTGTGGCTTAGAGAACATGCATCCACATAGAAAAATCACGACAGTAGACACTCCTCGAGAAACTCTTTTAAGGCAAATTCTCTGGATATAATGAGGAATGTGGGTAGATTTCGCTGGTGTTTCCGTAGGCTTAGTGAAAGAAGAAAAGCAAACGAAGACCTGGTTCTATGTGGTTAAGATGGACATCTGTATGACTACAAACAGTGAGTCATTTTCATTTTTAGAGTTACTGTAGCCAGGTGGGAGCCAGGTGGTTTCAATTCTTATAGGAAACAACATGGAAGAGAAGCTCAGGGGAAGATGGATGCTTGAATCGATGAACAAATCGCAAAGTACGATTTAGAACAGGGAATGTCGCGGGAGCCAACGTTTCGACAAGCGGACTTGTCTTCGCCAGGGCGGCTACTTTGTTGGAAACAACATGGTCACATGTGCTGGAACCATAAGTTCATGAGAGCTTCCAGACAAGTAATGTTGTGGCCAAATTTTTCCTACACATCACAGATGCAGGTGTCTTATGGTGACATCCTAATTCATGCAACAACAGCAATACACTGTAGTTGGTTGGATAAAACCCCTGAAGGATGCTTGAAGCCATCATTTTGTGGGAGGAAATTAAAATGCTTCTTTTGCAGTTTCGTGTACTTCATTTACAATTTTGAAATGCGCCCGAATATTGTTATAACAAAGCTGAAAGGGGATCCATAATTTGCTATGTCCGTTATTTTGTTATAACCGTTACTGGTCTTAATTGCAATATCAGCCATGTGGGTGCAAAAAATCTTACTATGAAAAGACGCAAAGATGCCACAGCCAGTAGTCAGGCTATAGAACCAAACGCAATGAAATTTTATGAACAAAAAAATTCTACACTGTAGGTGCCACGTAACTGAACACTCAGCATGACAACCTTTATGGTGGCTGCATTCTGTTGCAGTGCGATCATCTTTTTGTTTCAATTTAGTGTATGGTTCATCCACATTGCTGCTAAATGGGAAAAACAGCAACATGAGAAAGAGCTGACAGCAAAAATGTGCCCTTCGTGAACTTGCAGTGCTCTGTCTTCGCTGCTGGCCCATCCCGCTACAACACGCATGATGCATACCGTAAAATCCCAAGCAGGCCCCACTCCCCTTGTCCCCTTCCTTGGGCAAGAGATCATTCCTTAAATGTATATGAGGGGGGCGCCTTGCTCGGTTACGAACCAATATTCAGAATGGCGGCAGAACTAGTGGAGAGAAAAAATAATAGAGAGCGATTCATTTCATTAATATCTTTGGTATAAGTGCATCTACTTCTTTTATTTGATGTTATTTCTCTCGAAGCCCCTAAACAACCCCTCATAGTTGGACGCACAAGTTGCGGGACCGTGAGCTCGAGCAGCACCAAACGATAATTCATGTTAGCAACTGATGTGGCTTACTTCTGTCTGTCAGGTCAGAGCAACCTAGAGCTCTAGCTCACTCCGGTCCTATGAAAATTGCAACTAACAAAGCCTAGTGCCCCCCCGGCTGTAGTCATGGCTGGCTAGGGAGATGAGAAGTATGCACTTGTGGCGCTGTCATTATCAGGGCTCGGCAAAATGCAGCTAAACTACATATTTCTTTTCCTTAGACACGCTGTTGAGCTAGTTGGTTCATTGCTTAGCTAGTTGGTTCCTTACTTAATTGCATCATTTTTTATAATTTATTTTGCAACTTCTTGAAAACTTGAAGAGAAGAACTTGCCAAGTGACCTGCCGTTGGTGTGCACTGCAGTAAACGTGGTTAAAGAAAAGACGAGGGGGTGCTTGCTCGCTCAGTGGCAGCAATTTCAGATATTTCGAAAAAGTAACGAGGGGGGGGGGGGGGGGGTGCTACTTGATGGGGATTTTATGGTAGTTCAATGAACCATGGTGGTGACATGTGCTGTGCAATGCCAGTGTACGTTAAAAGACCCCAGGGTGCTTGAAATTTCTGGAGCCCTCCAATACGATGTCTTTCATAATCACAGCTGACTTTGGGACGTGAAACCCTAGAAATCAATCAGTGAACCTCGGTTTACTGGCAAGGCCGACTTGTTGCCCCTTAGACAAACGTCGCCAGTGCACTCTCAGAGGCCATGCCTAGTCACATCAGCATTTTGGTGGTGTTCGTGTGCAGCCACAATGAAAGAAGTGGATGGCCTAGTAATTACTCTCCACTGCACGCAATCTATGGTACACCATCACTGTCCTCCCTCCCTCAAGTTGCACAGTGCAGTTAAGCATGACCTCCGAGATTGCCATGATAGCAAAGGCCAAAGTACGCCGCAACGAGAGAACGAAAAGACGGGAGCGGGAGCGTAGGGACAGCAGTAGACAGAGAGGAAGGCAGCTGTTGTGCACTGCTGCTTGTACGTGACTGTGTGGTCGTGTCTGCGGGACACGGGGAGTTTCGAATTCACCAAACACTGCGGAAAGAAGAATTGTTGGTGCGAGCGCACGAGGGTTTTTGGTTTCAGGGACGATTTGTTTGTTATATCCATTGAAAGGGCAATTTAGCGTCATTAAAATGAGGTTACAAATGCATGTGTCTATGGACATTTACAATGCACTGTGATTTTCTTCATTATTATTCATTATTATATCCCGTTACATTTTATCCAGTCATGTCACTTCTTATTTTTCTGATAAAACGAACAAATTCTAGGAAATTAGTTCATTAAATGGGTATTTTCATGGCATCCATCATTGAGATGCCGCACAGCTGGGAATGCCCAACTCCCAAGTCAACTGGCTTGTTCGATGACAGCAGCCAAAGCGAAAGTCTTGTATGAGAAGTACGACTTGTTTTCATGAGATGAATAATGATAAATGGGCACCAATTGCACATACTAAAAAGTCACCCATTGTTGCGTTTATGAATTTGTTTGCTTGCCTGTGTGACCCATAGTGGTGTGGAGGTGCTCGCAAGCATTTCATGTGCAAACTGTGACTTCATTTGGATAAGGCAACAAAGTGCACCAAAATGACTTTGGTTATCATGGCAGAACTTCAAAGGATGGTGGATGCTTGACGTGATGAAAAATCATTGAGTCAATGAATGGAATGGCAGCGCAGATCTGTTTCGGTAAAAGTCGTTGGTTTCCAGAGAACAAAACAAGTTCTTAGAATTGGTTGGCCTTGTGCATCTTTCTTAACCCCCTTGTTTTAGCTCAAACTTGAACATATAGCAATCAAGCCCACATCCTCAAGCTCACCACGGCAGCAGCTTAGCTGCTAAGTTGCCACAGCAGCTACACGAGAATGAACGAAAAGCACCGTTGAGTATCAACTGCAAATACTTGCTGGCCAGAAGAAAGCAAAGTACGAAACCTTACAGTGTGCTTCCAAAGATGAAAGCTGGTCTGCTGTGCAGGTGGGCTCCACAGCACCTTACAGCAGCTCGCCCTCCGTGGGACCCCAGCCACAGCACATGCACCAAGTGACACCAGGGCCTTATGGAACTGGCTCCACTATGGCTCCCCTGCGAGACACTGGCTCCAGCTACCAGAGCAGCACTTCGGATGCATTCTCCAGCAAGAAAGGGCCTCCGTACGGGGCTGCCACACCCGTGAGTGATGTGCTTGCTCTGTGAGGGCTAAGGCATGGAACATATGTCATGCTGCATTGGTGGTCAACTCAAGAAAGAGTCGGTGTGCCTGAGCGTACTGGTGTGGCACTCAAATTTCCATGATGGCAGAGAGTTGTTGCTTGTTGAATATGATTTGATTGAAAGTGTGCCCCTGATATGCGCACACTGCTTCACCAAGCATTTTAGAGGTAACACTCGCACACCTTGAGAATGTGCACTTTCATTTACATACTGCCACAGTCCAGTTTACGAGGTTGTACCCAAAAGTAATTGCAAATATTTAAGTATCTATGTATCTGACCGCCTTTCCAAAACAATCTTATCACCTTCAAGGTATTCTACAGTTAATACATTTGTAAAATTACAAATTTATTCTTGACCTGCCTTGCTGGTCTAGTGGCTGCGGCATTTGGCTGCTGATCCGAAGGTCACGGGATTGAATCCCGGCTGCGGCGCTGCCATTTCAATGGAGGCGAAATTCTGATGCCTGTGTGCTGTGTGATGTGCACTGGCGGCCAGGGGCCAGGAGCTGCTGGCCACATATGGGTCCCGAAAGCAGGGAGCCACCCCCGTCCAGCACCTGAAAAGACGCTGTCATACCATTTGAGCTCAGTAAATGTTCTTTTTCCTTCTTTCAGCACCCATTAAAGACACCCAGGTGGTCAAAATTTCCAGAGCCTTCCACTACGCCACCTCTCATAGTCTTATCGTTATTTTGAGACATAAAACTGCAGACATCATTCATCATCATAAATTTATTGTTTGTAACATAGCTTAAGCTCATCTTTCAATTGCTGATACCTTTTTCTCCCTTCTTTCTTTAACTCCTGTTGTGTTATTGAGAGGACACTAAGGTGACAAGGTCAATGATGTTATAGCTGCGCCAATTGTGGAAAACTGTGCCAAAAGGCAAATCCTGCTATATTTTTGTAATATTTTTGCAATTCCACACCAAAACTGCGCCAAGCACGTGTTTTCACATTGGCACAATGAAACCAACCTGTTTGGGACGTTCTTCCTAACTTTGCAATGGTGATAATTTGAAAGTTCTTGCTGGTACATAGACAATTAAGCAGATGCATGCGGAGAAAAGGGATGGTGCTTGCTTTTGATATTGCAGGGTTCCCACAGTTCATGCTTTTTACCATGCATGATTTTTTTTTTTCATTTATTGCGCTACTGCAGCAACAGGCTTCAAGACACCTTTCTTTTTTCTTTTTTTTTTTTAAGCTCCTCGTAGGCACGCGTCGCGTCGCACCACCACCACCAACTTAAAGGGACTGACAGCCGATTTTCAAGGACCCTGTTTTTTGAGGCAATGAAAAGCTCACCCCTGTACTGTTTTCATCTGCAGCGGTTACTTCCAAAAGCGCATCGGTATTTCGCACGCGCAATTTTTTCTATCTAAGAAAGCGCTAAAAAAAGGCAGAGTGCGCACTCTAGCAACGTTGAAAAGTGATCGCGATGCCGATAATCCCCCTCACATCCGGACATTGTTCTGCTTTCGCAGGAGTGAGCATAGTTGTGATTAACTACGTACATTTTGACATTTTTCGACTACTCTTTGATATAAAAAGACCACGAGATGAGTTGGCATTGTTGGCCAGGCCGATCTTATATCTGTAAGGCGTTCTTTCGCATGTCCACGCCTATGTCATGAATGGCAGGGCGTTGTTCTGGCGATAGCCGAGCCGAGCCATGTCAGCTAGGTCCAAAACCACGCTTTCGCACGTGACGGCAGAAGCGCACAGTAGCAAACAAACGAAGGTTTATCTGCACATTGTGAGAAAAAGCTTCTAATACGAAAAGTTTCACGCGGTCCGATACTAATAAACAGGTAAAATATTGCGTAAATTCGTAGAAGGTCACGTGTCCGCACTCGTGTATGTTTCCCGCTTGAGTTACCAAACGTCAGTTTTCGTGATGTTGCATGAAGAAATAAAAACATAAACCCATACTTTATGAGGAAAAGTGGCATCGTTTGAGCCAGTGTAACACAATCATTCCGCCAGTGGGGTCTTCTAAATTGAAGTTTTGGATAGTTGTCCGTCCCTTTAAGAAAGTAGATTAAAGGCGACTTGCTAGACTTCAATTGAATCAATGTACAGTGGCGAACGAAATTCACGACACCATGCCGGGTCATAGAGTATTCTTTGGCCACCATTCACAACGATGCTGCAGTTGAGGCTGTTGCTTCACGTTCATCAGTGTGATGGTGCAAATATTCGACGCAGGTTATTTTGACTCACTCGGTCGGTTGAGGCGCTGCCTCAATGCACCCAAGAAGGATGGGACTGTTTTGCAGAACAAACGACATTCGACTCCACAGGCAGACACATGCATACACACAAAACTAACAACACAAAATGCTGAGATGGATGAAGAATTCAGTGAGACGTGGGCTCGGAGTAAGAAAGTTAGAAAACGTACCTAAAGTCACTAAAACGAGTGTAACACCTCAAATACTTGAGAAAACGAAAGTCAAAGGTTTTGTTTTGAAATTTGGACGAAAAGCCTGTTATTTTTTCGTTTTTCTCGTTAAAATCACTCCATCAAATGTTGTGAAACTCCCTCTGTTAGGTCTCTGGCATCTCTGGAACCAGTTTAGGCCTTTCTTACCGGTAAATAGTTATGTAGGCCTTAACAGACGGCGTCAAATATCTGTGACATAAGCGGCATCGCTCCTTGTTTTTCTTTTTGTGTGCTATTTAGCCTAGCGACGGTCCCTGTTCGTGAGATTGTTGTTTTGGTATTGTGAAAAGCTAACCTACTAGTAGAGCAAAAATTTTTTCACTTTATGTGTCCCTTTATGTCACAGTCCTTTCATGCTCATGTTTCATTCGAGGGAGCAATAAAAGAAATGCGGTTTGTCCCTCTGCCATAGGAATCTGTACAACACGAAAGTGAAGCCTGTCTTCGCGAACTTGTGGAATGCATAAGCGGTAGTCTGGCGAATCGAGGGGCGGGCGATGGCTTGTGTACTTGTGGACATGTGAACACGTTAAATCTAGACATCAGCGGCACCTCCACATGGCGCAGGGATTCTCGACAGTTGTACAGGAGAGAAAGTTTTCGAGCGACTCGCATTGCTCTGGAAACACTGAATTGCACGCGCCAAAGCCCTGCGCAAGCCTGCCATAAACGAGAATCATCCACAAATGGCGACGCCTTGAAAGAAAAACAGAACAGGTTGTCAGTGGATCGGTTGTGAAAACACAGTCCACTGCAATGAAAGGCCAATGATTTGCTTGTCTACAGCAGTCTTGCGATCCTGGAGCAGTGCACATCGCAACTAAACACAAATTTTGCAGCGGCCGCGTTGGTACTTTGCCCCTGTAACGTACCGTCACAATGCGCACGGCCCTAACTCCTCGGCGGCGAGGCGCGAACACTACCCAAGCGCTGACTGCTGGCGCAGCACGACCATCTGCTTCGACAATCTGCTTCGCTCTATCTACGTTCCTAGATGGGGGGTACCCTCTGCAGCGAACCTAAGTAATTTTGCTTGTTAAACACCATAGTTCACTGAAACTAAACACCTTTGCTCGAACTGGACAATTAAATGGAACTTCTAAAGCGCTATAGTAAACATATAAGGCCCATATGTTCCCTGTACAAGTGATGTGCGGTGGTGATGGTGGAGCGTCCAGCTCCTTTCGACCAATCCCGGTTGAAGGTGGGTTCGAGTCCGCCTGGGAGGAACTTTTTCAGTGTGAAGCAAGTTCGTTTTTCAAAGATCCAATTTGTTAACAGCAAGTATATCACTGATTCTTGGTGGACACCGGCATAAAACACTTTCTTGTTAAAAAAAAAAAAGTTCACCTTCATAATTCCATGACTTGTCACAGTAACAGCCTGGGAAGGGGATGGCATGCCTTAAAGAAATTTCAGGTGTACGAAAGATGTTTGGTGCAAAGCTAACCTGATAATAGTGATAATCCTGCAAGAGGTGCCACGAACAAGAGTTTAATGTGTTTTCTCCTTTACGATGTTGGAGTGTTTCTGTACATTGAGGTACTGTCAAGCAAGAATGTGTCAGATGAACACAGATAAGGCGGCACTGTCAGAAATTTTCATTTGAGTTTTTTGGTGCAATGTGGCGCTTGAGGCCTCTTCTTCACAACACAGAAGATGAATAGCTCCGGTGTCACAACAGATAATTAGTATTTACAGTGTGGTTATGACTGACCAGTTTTGGTTGGGGGAGCTCGAAAACGAGAATTGTGCCATCTAGCGTTTGCAACATGATAAACAAATTCGACTATGTGAGCACACACAACTGTGACACACTTCCTCACTGCCTGCAATGCATGCTTGTATTCTTTTGCCTGCCACACTTTCTGTGCATTGTCATGTCTTCAAAATCACACAAACTTATGTTTTCTGCTAAATTGTAACTGCTAACTGCATGAATAGCTTACGATGTATTTTAAGCTGCGTCGGGCGTTGACACACTGCTCATTTGGCATCTGGGCTCCTGTTCATCTTAACACATTCACTTAATGACATCTGATTGCACAACCTGTGCAAACGAACTTGAGTGCCAAAATGCCCTCTCAACGCTGACTTGTGTGGCTGGCACACCAAGGGCCACTTGCGCTAACATGTCCAACTCCGGTTGCCGCTGCTTGCGCTCGTCCCAAAATTTCACCACATAAGCGACGACAAAGCCCTCTCCACGGCGGCCCGTGTGAGAGGCACGCGAAAGTCCGCTTGAATTTAATACAAACAGCTATAGTTGCCACTTTCTTGGTTTCCTGCAATATTTCAACGCGTCTTTCCTTTGAAGTACCTGCCCGAGATGCGGGCTGACGTTGCACCCTGAGTTATGCATTGCTCACGTTGCATGACCTCGGCTGTTCCGGATCGCAAAGCTTTCCCGTGAACCGAAAAACGATAACAAAATATTTCGTTTTTGCTCCGGAACGAAATAATTAATAACGTTCCAGTTACGTTTTCGTTCCGGTCAAAAATATCGTTTTTTTCGTTTTCTCGTAAAATCACTCCATCAAATGTTGTGAAACTCCCTCTGTTAGGTCTCTGGCATCTCTGGAACCCAGTTTAGGCCTTTCTTACCGGTAAATAGTTATGTAGGCCTTAACAGACGGCGTCAAATATCTGTGACATAAAGCGGCATCGCTCCCTGTATTTTCTTTTTGTGTGCTATTTAGCCTAGCGACGGTCTCCTGTTCGTGAGATTGTTGTTTTTGGTATTGTGAAAAGCTAACCTACTAGTATGAGCAAAAATTTTTTCACTTTATGTGTCCCTTTATGTCACAGTCCTTTCATGCTCATTTTCATTCGAGGGGGCAATAAAAGAAATGCGGTTTGTCCCTCTGCCATAGGAATCTGTACAACACGAAAGTGAAGCCTGTCTTCGCGAACTTGTGGAATGCATAAGCGGCAGTCTGGCGAATCGAGGGGCGGGCGATGGCTTGTGTACTGTGGACATGTGAACACGTTAAATCTAGACATCAGCGGCACCTCCACATGGCGCAGGGATTCTCGTCAGTTGTACAGGAGAGAAAGTTTTCGAGCGACTCGCATTGCTCTGGAAACACTGAATTGCACGCGCCAAAGCCCTGCGCAAGCCTGCCATAAACGAGAATCATCCACAAATGGCGACGCCTTGAAAGAAAAACAGAACAGGTTGTCAGTGGATCGGTTTGTGAAAACACAGTCCACTGCAATGAAAGGCCAATGATTTGCTTGTCTACAGCAGTCTTTGCGATCCTAGAGCAGTGCACATCGCAACTAAACACAAATTTTGCAGCGGCCGCGTTGGTACTTTGCCCCTGTAACGTACCGTCACAATGCTGCCACGGCCCTAACTTCCTCGGCGGTCGAGGCGCGAACACTACCCAAGCGCTGACTGCTGGCGCAGCACGACAATCTGCTTCGACAATCAGCACGACAATCTGCTTCGCTCTATCTATCGTTCCTAGATGGCGGTACCTCTGCAGCGAACCTAAGTAATTTTGCTTGTTAAACACCATAGTTCACTGAACTAAACACCTTTGCTCGAACTGGACAATTAAATGGAACTTCTAAAGCGCTATAGTAAACATATAAGGCCCATATGTTCCCTGTACAAGTGATGTCGCGGTGGTGTATTGGTGGAGCGTCCAGCTCCTTTCGACCAATCCCTGTTGAAGGTGGGTTCGAGTCCGCCTGGGAGGAACTTTTTCAGTGTGAATGCAAGTTCGTTTTTTCAAAGATCCACTTCTGTTACAGCAAGTATATCACTGATTTCTTGGTGGACACCGGCATAAAACACTTTCTTGTTAAAAAAAAAAAGTTCCACCTTCATAAATTCATGACTTGTCATCAGTAACAGCCTGGGAAGGGGATGGCATGCCTTAAAGAAATTTCAGGTGTACGAAAGATGTTTGGTGCAAAGCAGTAACCTGATAATAGTGATAATCCTGCAAGAGGTGCCACTAACAAGATGTTAATGTTTTCTCCTTTACGATGTTGGAGTGTTTCTGTACAATTGAGGTACTGGCAAGCAAAGAATGTGTCAGATGAACACAGATTAAGGCGGCACTGTCAGAAATTTTCATTTGATGTTTTTTGGTGCAATGTGCAGCTTGAGGCCTCTTCTTCACAACACAGAAGATGAATAGCTCCGGTGTACAACAGATAATTAGTATTTACAGTGTGGTTATGACTGACCAGTTTTGGTTGGGGGAGCTCCGAAAACGAGAATTTGTGCCATCTAGCGTTTGCAACAGGATAAACAAATTCGACTATGTGAGCACACACAACTGTGACACCACTTCCTCACTGCCTGCAATGCCTGCATGCCTGCCACACTTTCTGTGCATTGTCATTGTCTTCAACATCACAAAACTTATGTTTTCCTGCTAAAGTTGTAATACTGCTCACTGCATGAATAGCTAAGCTATACAGTGTATTTTCAGCGCGTCATGCATTGACACCACTACTCATTTGACATCTGGGCTCCTCGTTTCATCTTAACACATTTCACTTAGCACATCTGATTGCACATTGTCCTGTGCAAACGTATTTGAATGTTGTTCATGACTGATAATTGCTGGCCTCGCTGCCTTTTTTGCTTTTGAAACCCTTGCACGACTAGGACCATCAGTGGTGTTGCATATCGTATTTGCATGATAGTTAATTCACTCGAATATAGGTGCCTCCTCCACCTTGAAAAAAAAAAAGTTGCAAGGCTGGACTAACAACAGAGCTTGTGGCCGACCTAGCTTCTTCCGGCTTTTATAAGCTCTAGTGATAGCATTTTTCACTAGCAGGTTCACAGCAAGCTTTTTTACTCCGCTACGGCGAATCCGTTTCATTGGTCATTTCGGATCGGCTTGCTCTGCACCGGATGACCCTCGCTTGCTCTGGCGCTGAGGACACATTCAGGTGGAAAAAGGCCGTACCTTTGCGTTGCATCCATCTGTCTAAATGCTTGCGTCCATTGTGGCCTTGGAGCTAGAGCGTACTAGAAAGTTGAGCTCACGTGGAGCAACAGCAGTACAAGCAGTAGCTCTTGCAGGTCAGAAGACAGCGATTACAATGTGCTGTACAGAGCGCTGTACGATGACGTCGTGCCGCTGGCCACTGCTAGGTTCTCCCCACCGCTCGAATAGCTCTGGTGTAGGCTACCTAGGAATTGCTGGTATCGCTGGTATGGCCTGAAAATATTGACTGTGATTTGTTTCTGAAATGAAATATGAATACTAGTGCACATCTGAGCAAGATTATATTCCAAATGGGCCATATCTGGAAACCAGCACCAGTTTCCAAACCGCTTGAGAGATCAAAAGCTGCGGTACAGGAGGTACATTCACACTGATGCTTCAGGGAAGCTGATTGGATGTGTTACTGCATGACATGCGAGTACAAATGTTAATCATGTTAATCAGGGAGCGGAACGTTTTGTGGTGAGCTCTCGGTTCAGTCCGAATGGTTACGGGATGGCAACGGCATCAGCCTAGCGGGGCCTACCCTCGTAGTCGTCACTGGCGTGCTGTTAGGATGTGTTTTCACTCATGAAGGCCTGACTTTATAGACAGTGTTCTTCAATGCTGTTATAGGGCAGGGCAGAGAGAGAGTAAAACATTGCTTTAACATTTTAAAAAGAGAATGTCGGCGGGCGGGATCCTTAGTCTGCAATCCCACTGGCAGGGCAGCACAGAATTGTTTCTTTGCTACATGACGACAAGGACGCTCTGATGAGGCCTTTACATGCCATTGGCAGGAAGATGTAACATGACTAGCTCTGACGCCATCTTATGTGATTTGCGTCACGTGCCTAGGTTCATAGCGAGGGCACACTCCTAGTGAAAGAATCCAAGTTGATGTTTTTGCAGTGCATGACATTTGTTTCATTGATTGCACAGCTGCAGCAACAGGCTTGAAGACACCATTTTCTTTTTTTTTCTTTTTTTTTTAAGCTGCATGGCAGGAAATTTTCAGTTACGACGTCTTATGTGACTGCATGTGACATCATTTTGTGTGATAACCAAAGGGAATGGATTGAGGGCTCGTGTATTTGATTGACACAACCAATTGAACACAACAGACAATGGGGGCAAGGAAATCATAAGGGAAGTAATGTTGTGTAGTTTTTAAAAAAAGCTGTAGTGTAGTAACTATGGCGTAGATGGAAATAAATTAGTTTAAATGAACACACCAACTGCCGTCAGGAACTGGACCCAAGGCCTTCAGATAACGTGTCTGAAGGTTGTGCGTTTCATCCACTTTAATTCCTTTCGATCTTTGTCATAATTACTATACCACAGCTAAAAACCACATTACCTCCCCTATGCTTTCGTTGGCTCATTGTCTGTTGGATCCATTTAGGTCGTGTCATTTTATGGTGTCACACAACCTGTCAAAGCTGGGCTGTGGAAGCGTGGCTGTGCTAGGTAGTTGCTTGGTGACGTGACTAGATGCAATGTCATCTTACGCAATCACACTGGCTGGCTATGCCAGGTGATCACTAGGCAACGCAAGTTGGAGCAGAACTGTTTGACAGCACTACTTCCAGAATTGGCCCACAATTTCCTGTCAGCAAAGAATGGCATAATGAAAAGCTTAACAGCTCCACTGTAAAGAAGACTGACTGGTGATGCCACAACAAACACTGGAGCCAGAGTGATGGACACGTGAGAAACAGTGACAAAACCCTGGCTCCCTAAAGCAGGCACATAACTCTGTCTTCCAAACATTTTTGTCTCACCAAAGACAAAAGTGGTGTTTGCCTTGTCATGGAAATTTAATTTAGTAAACGAGTGAAATCCTCGTTTGCAGGGTGCTTACTCGCAGACTGGAGTTCCAACCAGCAGCACATTTGGCACAAGCACAGGTGCCTTCGGCAGCAGCCCTAGCACCATGAGCAGCAGCAGCATCACTGCAAGCAGTCTCGCCTTGGCCAGGACCAACGAGTACCGCAAGAGCAGTCTTGGTCCCACCGCACCCATTCCAACAAGCTACGGCCGACTGCCGTTCAGCCACCTGGGGCGTGGGAGCCCCGGTATCAAACGTTACTGATAAAACACTAAGTCAGCACAGGAAAAGCAGGATCCTTTTCCCACTGTTCAGTTGTTTCTCATTTGTGTACATACCCTTCACTCAATAAAGAAAAAGGTCATTTGTTGTGTGAATCCATACGGTTTCTTCTCAGTGACACTGTTTGCATGGAGGCCATTAAATGGCAGCTACCCTAACACGGTGGGTAGTTCTTCAAATTCCTGCTAGAAGAATGTTTAACAGCATAAGCTGTTGTGGCTCATTACAACACGGTGGTGTGTCATGATAATGCGGGTAACTGCTATTGCTCACAATGAAAAAAGTCTCCATTCCAGTGAGAGGAGTGCCTTCTACTCCCAGCTCTCACTGCCTAGTTGGGCACTTCGTGTTCTTTACCACAGATCTGATATTGTAGGAGTGCTGTTCGAGGGCGTTGGTAGTCTGCTGTAGTCTCATAGACGAAGGTGGGGTACAGAGGAGGAACAAAGACGAACCATGACGCTGAAAGAAAAAAATCACTGCAGATTGTATCTATTGTAGGAACCTGTGTCATGCGAAGCCATGAGCGAGAAAATTGCCTATGATGAATTACTTGGCATTCAGCCAAGTCTTATGAGCTGGACTAAGTCTGTGCAAAGCAATAAGAGGGTGTGTGCCTAAAGCGGGCTAACGAATGTCTACAGCACCGTGGCGACTGAATGGCACAATGTTACATTGGCATTCACGTCAGTGCTCGGCAAGAACCTTTGTTTTGTGGAAGTAAATGCATGCTACGGTACACTGATGTGCTTATCACAAGTGCCGTTCGTTCAATTCCTATGGAAACAAGCAAAGCTGGACAAAAGTGTACCAAGTGATGGTAGGTTTTCTTTATTAACATAGGTATTGAAGTCTGATGACGTTTGACGGCAGCCAGTGTCGTCAGGATGATACATCAAGGCGAACGATGATACAAGGCGAAAATCCTAAGGCACTGCACCGACCCAGGTACGTCTAATACAGACACAAAAAAAAAGAAAGGTTTCGGCTCCCACACGGGAGCCTTGTTCACAAGTACGATGAGAGCATGCATCCTACCAGTTCTCTGCAAATATACATACTTGAACATACCACGCAGGCAGTGCACATACATCGAATGCATATTGCCATCGCTCGTCTTAATAGTGTGTTAATAGTGTGTGGAGTGGTCTCTATCAAGAGTGACTCTAGATAAAGGCATCGGGACAGCTCCTTATCTCTGGCGAGGACATGTGCCTTGCCCCAGTCCATTGCGTGTCCCCCGGAAGCGGCATGCTCAGCCAAAGCACTGTATTTTACATTTCCTTTCCTTGTATCATAATTGTACTGCTTGAGCTGCCTTTCAATGTCGCCAGTTTCACCAATATGCACATAGTCATAATCCGTGCGTGGCACAACGTACACAACACCGGGGAATTTCTCTTTGGGTAGCTTGTTCGTAACATTGACGAGTGATTGTCACAGTTTCTGGTCGGGAATATGGGCCACTTGGACATTATAGGTGCGCAGAACACAGCTAAAGGCTTCACATATGCAAGGAATGTGCGGTATTCCCGCGTGCTTTTGACCAGAGGCAGCGCGTGGTATTGGAGGACGTGCCATTTGTCGTCGAGCAGAATTCATGAAGGAATTCGGGTAGCCACAGGTTCCCGCCGAACCAAACGCATGTCGGTTGCACAGTCCTCCTGCGCAGATATTTTGCGCACGTCGTAAAAGCGTGTAAACCACTGCCCTTTTATGAGAAACAGGTTGCATGGAAGCGTAATGCAAGTAACTCCCTGTGCGAGTCTGCTTCCTGTACGCACAGAACGACAAAGTTGGCCCTTTCCTTTCAATGAGTCTTGCCGAATGTTGCGTAAAGCAGCCTGCAGTTCAGCTAGGCAAAACTCTACATCCAAGGATGAGTGCCCATCCGTTAGTGCATCTCCTAATAGCAGCTTCAGAGCGTGTTGATCTAGAGCGACTGAAAAAATGAGCCTTGACGATGTCGATGTTTGTTGCCATGAATTAATTGAAACAAAAGCTTTAGTCTAGCTACTTTTGCTCGGCTTTGTAGTGTTAATAGCGCACCTTTCTTTAGTAATTCAATAGGAGAATCTGTTGCCTTGTATTTACTGTAAATGAACCTTATCGGCATACTTTGCACCCCTTCCATTCTTTCGGTAGCCTTCATGTACGGAAACCAAACAATATTGGCGTATTCTAACACTGGTCCAACATTTTGTAAGCCAGCAGTTTTATATCGGGGTTCGAGACAAAGGCGCCTTCTCAGAAAGAATAGTAGGTTTAGTGCATTTGAAGTTATATGGTTAATATGGGTTTCCAATCAAAGGTCATGCTTTAGTGTAGCGCCTAAATATGTATGCTCAAATACATGAATGAGGTGTGTCGTTAATAAAGTAAGTAAACTCGGATATTTGTTTCTTTCTAGTTACTGTAAACATTACAGATCTTTTGGGATTTAGAATCATCTACCACTCTTCACACCAAGAAAAGACATTTTAGGGCGTTATTAAGTACATGGTGGTCATCATTGGAATTTCAAGGTACAAAATACAATCGTCTGCGAATAGACGGATGTTAACATTCAGTTTGAAAGGTAAATCACTTATGTACAGTAGAACCCCGCTGATACGTTTTCACGGGACCGTAAAATATAAACGTAAGAGCCGGGAAACGTAAGAGCCAAGAAATTGGAAAAATGGAAAGATGAGAGAAGTGGTGATCGGCATACAATTCTATTTCAGTGCTAGCGCTTTCAGTGCACGCATCGGCACACTTGGCTACGATTTCGTCGACAGAGAAAACTTCGGAGGTGACAATGGCGTCATCGATGGAAACGTAATCATTGTACGCCACTCCGTCGCCAACATTTTGCATCGTTATGCCATAATTTAGATGGCGGAAGCTGGAAACGTAATTGGCGTCGCCCATTGTGCAGCTAATACTACAGTCAAGCCAAGTCAAGCTACGTGAAAAGTCAATATTTCCGTCGGCAGTGGCCGCTTGGAATGTCGATTCGCGACGTAACATGCAGGAACGTTCCCACATTGCGACGTAACAGCGGGGTTCCCAATGCATTGAATCCTATGGGAGCTATGTCGGGGCCGGCCAAAAACGATGTAACAGCCGGGAAAACGCAGCAGCCGGGAACGTAATAGCGGGGTTCTACTGTATACCCGAAATAAAATAGGACCTAGTACACTGCCCTGGGGCACTCCTGATGTAACAGGTGCTAAAGCTGAATCTTCGTTATGAACATGAACAAATTGTGAGCCGTCAGTCAGGTAGTTCTCTATCTATATAATAGGGCCTTCTCCTAGTGTACGGTGGAGTTTCGCGACTAGTTTTTTTTTTTTTTGTGTGTGACACGCGATCGAAGGCCTTGGAGAAGTCTAATAAAATTATGTCTGTTTTCTATAATCTAGACTTTGTTATATGGTCGTGTGTTCGTTCTTGCAACGCCTCCTAGAAAAACAATGCCTGGAACGTGAGCCGCAAACGCGCTGCCCTACCCTCTGATTTTGCCCTCCACCACCGGTACGGAGGCGAGCGCCTCTGGCGGTCGTCTTTGTAAACACACCGACGCGCGGCCAGGGGGAGGACATTGCCATAGAGCCAATGGGGACGATTTTTGGAAGCGATCGTAGCGCCGTCTGGGTGTTGAAGGCACTCGCAGAAATAATAAAAAATATATACAAATTGCAACATTAGCGAGGATTCAAGAACAAGTGACATAATATTGTTACGAGAAAGACACAGAGGACGGCTATTTACAATGTATTTACAGGGGGGCTTTAACCAGGCAATAACCAAGATGGTGGACAGTCCAGCGCATCAACCAGTCCCGTATTCGTCTTCTTCTTCATCGATGGTATGAGCCATACCCAGATACTATGGTCGCTTCGTAGCATTACCCCCGGTGGTAGAAGCGCCGTCTCGGCGCACTTTAAACTCTGTCGTCAGACGGGAGGTAGTAAGGCTTCAGTCTGGTCACGTGAACTATGTTGGTGGGAGGAGCTGCAGTAGACAGAGTCGGGGAGACGGGAACAATCTCATAGGCAACGTCCGTTACTTGGCGGACGATGCGGTAAGGACCCGTGTATCTTGACAGCAGCTTTTCGGACAAGCCAACACGTCGATAAGGACACCATAGTAGTACTACATAGTAGTACTACTGTAGTAGTACTAAGGAACCGGGTGAGAAGGCAACGTCGCGATGGCGGCTGTCATAAAGGCGCTTCTGGCTTGCTTGCGAGGCGCACAGCCGCGAGCGGGCGACTTGACGCGCGTGGTCGGCACGAGCGATGGCATCACGAGCATATTCGCTAGCGGCGTGGTAACATCCGGAAGTAGGGGTGTCCAGTGGTAAGGTCGGTTCGCAGCCGAAAAGCATATAAAATGGAGAATAACCGGCGGTGTCATGGCGTGAGGAATTATAGGCGAAAGTGACGTACGGTAGGGCCAGGTCCCAGTCGCGGTGGTCAGACGAAACGTACATGGAAAGCATGTCCTGGAGGGTACGATTGAGGCGCTCGGTGAGAACATTTGTCTGGGATGGTAGGAGGTGGTCAACTTGTGCGCGTGGAGGAGGATCGCAAGAGATCGTCGATTACTCGCGACAAAAATGCACGGCCACGATCTGTTGAGCAGTTGGCGAGGGGCACCGTGGTGTAGTATAACGTCACGCAACCAAGAGTCGGCGACATCCGTAGCAGTGCTGGTCGGAAGAGCCCTAGTGATAGCATACCGGGTTGCAATATTACATCTTATTTAAAACTAATGATATATATTTGGTACAATTTTATAAAGCTGCACGAGCAGTACTTTATAAAACAGAATCTGTTGCTGGCCGCAACAATCCAATATGGCTGCTCGCGTCCGTGGGTGGTGCGTCTGCGGAGGGGTGACGGTTTGAGCTCGATTAGAGCACTTTCTGCCGCTGTAGTACGGTTGTAAACGTTTCTATTACCTGTATTTCCTTGAACTGCACATTGAATTCTGTTTGCGTGTACCGTAGCTTTGTAAACCGTCGCAGTACTCCGCGGGCAATTGAGCCACACATTCACTGCAGCACGCACACCTTGTAATGCACAATTCTTTATGCAGTAGCATTGTCCATTGTATAAACACATGCTCACACTTTGCATTTTAAGCAGAATAACACATACACCACATACATACACACACTGTTTGTGGAAAGTAGCGCAATGCTATGAGTATGTAGTAACAATTGTATCGATATGTATACATTCGCACACATCCAGGGTGTTATACATGTAGTTTGCGATCAGGCTCAAATCAGCCTGCCGCGATTTAAAGGGGGAAAAAAAACTCAATGACGGATGTTCAGCTGCCGCGCGTGTAATACACGTACAGATGACTCTCACATCAGAGTGAGAGCACGCAAAGATCTCAAAAAATATTTAAGATATTGTTACGAGAAAGACGCAGAGGACGGCTATTCACAATGTATTTGCAGGGAGGCTTTAACCAGGCAACAACCAAGATGGTGGACAGTCCGCGCATCAACCAGTCCCATATTCGTCTTCTTCTTCATCGATTGTATGAGCCATACCCAGATACTATGGTCGCTTCGTAGCATTACCCCCGTGGTAGAAGCGCCGTCGCGCGCACTTTAAACTCGGTCGTCAGAAGGGAGTAGTAAGGCTTGAGTCTGGTCACGTGAACTAATGTCGGTGGGAGGAGCTGCAGTAGACAGAGTCGGGAGACAGGAACAATCTCATAGGTAACGTCCGTTACTGGCGGACGATGCGGTAAGGACCCGTGTATCTTGATAGCAGCTTTTCGGACAGCCAACACGTCGATAAGGACACCATAGTAGTACTAAGAACCGGGTGAGAAGGCAACTCGCGATGGCGGCTGTTATAAAGGCTTCTGGCTGCTTGCGAGGCGCACAGCCGCGAGCGGGCGACTTGACGCGCGTGGTCGGCACGAGCGATGGCATCACGAGCATATTCACTAGGCGGCGCTGTAACATCCGGAAGTAGGGTGTCCATTGGTAAGGTCGGTTCGTGGCCGAAAAGCATATAAAATAGAGAATAACCGGCGGTGTTCATGGCGTGAGGAATATAGGCGAAGTGACGTACGGTAGGGCCAGGTCCCAGTCGCGGTGGTTCAGACGAAACGTACATGGAAAGCATGCCCGTGAGGGTACGATTGAGGCGCTCGGTGAGACCATTTGTCTGGGGATGGTAGGAGGTGGTCAACTTGTGCTGCGTGGAGGAGGATCGCAAGAGATCGTCGATTACTCGCGACAAAAATGCGCGGCCACGATCTGTGAGCAGTTGGCGAGGGGCACCGTGGTGTAGTATAACATCATGCAACAAGAAGTCGGCGACGTCCGTAGCAGTGCTGGTCGGAAGAGGCCTAGTGATAGCATACCGGGTTGCAATGTGTATGCACCGAAACCTGATGTGTAGAATTTTCACATTTATCTATGCCTATAGTAATGCTATTTTTTTATATTTAAGTTATTTTTCTATATTTAATTGTGTACATTTCTGTTGCACTGTTACTGTTCAAATTGTTACTTTTGTTTATCACCTTCACACACGTATCTTCTTAGTTAGCATATTTTATGTTTCTATGTTCATGTGTTCAGTTGCACCCTCTGTTTTAATCGATAAATCCACCTATGTATATTGATTTCTGTATACATGCTGCATTGTTCCCCTTACATAATGCCCGATGAGGGTGCTGTAAGGTACTAATAAATAAAAATAAATAAATAAATAATAAATAAATATTAGTACAGATTGAATGTCACGTAACATTGGTTCAGCATATTCACTAGTGCACA